>VXBR01001490.1:138823-154206 GCA_013400215.1 Cisticola juncidis
TGTGTCTGTGTGTCTGTGTCTGTGTGTCTGTGTCTGTGTGTCTGTCTGTGTCTGTCTGTGTCTGTTTGTGTGTCTGTGTGTCTGTCTGTGTGTCTGTCTGTGTGTCTGTGTCTGTCTGGGTGCTGGGGAGGAGGACAGAAGGATTTTTCTGACTGCTCTCCCCAGCTCAGCCATGGAGCGATTCCAGCCATTTGTGCGTTGGACATGGAATTGTTTGATATCAGCTTTGCCCAGGAAAACAATCAGGGGAGTGTGGAAGTGAAACAAGGACAGATTTTCTCCTCTGCCTGCTGTGGCTGGGGTGTGTCACGTTCAGGAGGGTGCAAACCTGCCCGTGTTCCTCTGTGACACCGACCTGTCTGCGTCACCCAGGGCAGCTCAGGGTGCCACAGGCTCTGGGCTGGGGCAGGTGACTCTGCTGCTCCCCTGGGAATGGCTGAGGCATGGGAAGTCTTCCTGAATCACCCTGGGAAGGTTTGCATCCTCCTACATGCCAGAATTAAGGATTTTTATTATTTACTATAGATATTTTTAAAAAACCATTTCGGATGCATTTCTGATCTTTTGCAAATGAGCAGGGAGCGTTTGAATCTTTAGGTTGGTGGGCAAATAAATCAGGCAGGAGAAAACCAAGGGGTAAAAAAGGGAGTTCTTTCAGCTGCATTCCCTGCCTTGAGAATTTATTTCTCCCGTGGTGCAATAACACTGAAGCTATAATATGTTCAACACAGCGTGGAAAACCTTCAGTTCACGTGAGCTTTTTAGTTGGAGGGTTGGTTGTTTAAATTCAGGGCTGAGTGGGGAGAATTTACCAGTGAATGCAAAGCTTTTTTGTTTTTTGATTCATCAGTACCTGTGGTTGCTTTTTTGATAAGCAGCTTGTAAGGAGTGGTTTTAACAACTGCAATTTGAATGTGCTTAAAAATAAAACAAAATGGCAGGTGGTGAATGCAAATAAAAGTGTGAGTGAGAGAGGTTTTGAGGTCTCAGAGTGTGTGGTTCAGTATGAAGGGAACTGACACATGATTCTCGCTATAAATAGTTATTAACCTGGTCAGCAGTGTTGGAGAAGAAATTCATGCACCCTATGGAGGGCAGGCAGGATGTTGGTAGTTTCATAAGCCATTTCACAATTCTGAGATGTGCAGAATATCCTAAAAGCAGGGTTGTGAAAAGCACAGCTCCTGGGAGATGCTAGAGCAGCTCCTCTCAAGATGAGTTTTATAACTCCTGCAGCCTGGCCCTTAGCAAGGAGTGGCCACATGATGTACAAATGAGTTTAACTGACACAAACAAGAAAATGTTGCCTGTGGACGTGAGAAATGTGAGCATGCTAAAGTTTTGTTCATGTTCTGTAGAAAATATCACTGTGTGAGATTTGTTTTGAAATATGTGTGTTTTCTTAAAGAGTAGCTAATAATATTGCTGCATTTGGCACCCATTACAGCTCTGATGAAACAGCTGCTGCATCTATTCACTCTATCAGTTATGGCAACAAATTCCTTCATTATGACACTAAAATGGAAATGTATCATTCTTCTTGTACTAACTTTGTACAACAGAGGGTGCTTGGTGACAATTTTCTCAATATGTATGACATTTCCGAAACAAATTATGCTCAAGAAAACCTTCCACTGAAGTTGTCATTTATATAGCAGTCAACTCTTTATAATGTTCACAGCTTATGTTATGAGGTGGCTACACTGTTAAAATTTTAATAAGTGGGACCACAAAGTGGGGACAGCATTTCTGAATGTGACAGAGTTCATGGGTCCCACAGAAACACCTTGGAGCTTGTGTGGTGTTGTCTCACTCCAGCTGAGATACTGAATCCCTCCATCCCCAAATCTGCAAGGCACAGAGGGGCTGTGTGATGTGATCATGAGCTCTGCTCTGACCTCTCCTCTCCCTTCACAGAAAACTGCAGGAGACCCAGATGTCGACAGCCTCGAAGCTGGAGGAGGCCGAGCACAAAGTTCAAGCTTTGCAAACAGGTCTGGCCTGGCTTTTGTGACCTTTTGGGGCTCAGGTGGGAGGTGAGGGATCCTTGGGTGTGTCAGGAATGGGTGTGAAGCAGCTCTGGGCGTGCAGGGAGGTCCAGCAAAGCTCAGATGTGCTGTGTGAATCACAGCAAAGGCAAATGCAGGGACCACGGAGCACACACAGAACCAGAGCATCCCTGGGATCACAGCAGGCCATGGAATTTACCCTCCACGTGTGTTCTGCTTCCTCACATTTCCAAACTGTCAGAAATATCTATACTGATCAGTGTGAACCCTGTTTTGCTGTTAATTTTCATCTCTGCACACTTCAAAATTCCAGGTCTGGACACATTTGGCTTTGTTTACTATGGGAACAGAAGAAATTCTGTTCCCTGAACTATTGCAATAAGTGTTTCAAAGGAATAAGCAGTTTGGCCAGCTTAATAAGAAACTACTAATGTCCAGCTTGGTTAAGCAAAAAGTGGAAATTTTTGCAATGTAACGGAAATGCTGTAAGAAATTGTGAAAGAAGTCAAAGCCCTATGATTTTTTGTAAGCCATAATGGTTTGCCTAGGTAGAAAGATAAAGCTAAGGAGGTGTACAGCTTTATTTTTTTTTCATCAGGACATGTACAGCCTTATTTATGACTGAATACTGCTGTTTCAGTGCTGTAATGCTTCATGTTTATGCCTTTTAGCCTTGGAAAAAACCAGGACAGAGCTATTTGATCTGAAAACAAAATACGATGAAGAAACTACTGCAAAGTAAGATTTCCCTGTTTTCTTTCTATGTCTTCCTTCAGGGTATCACTGATTTTTTTTTTTTTTTGTTTTGCATCTGTCTGCTGGAGAGAGATGAGATGAGATGAGGGAGGCTCAGGCATCCAAGTTTTTGGAAAACATGGTCATAATTTGGCCTCCTATGGAGAGATTATTAGTTTTGATATTTTCTGGCCCCCAACAAGGCACACACACTGCTGCATTCCTGGTTTCATTCTCAGGTGCTTCATCTGTGTATCTCTTGTATTTTACCTAGAAATAGGGCAGTTTCAGAAATAAAGTATTCATTGTGATCTTCCCATCTTGGTGAAAATAAAGCTTCACTTAGTGAAGGATTTCTGTTTGATTCTCAGGCACCCTGGCTCTTTCTGCTTTTGGGGTAGTGGTCCTTGCTCTGCCAGGTTCACCCCTAATTACAGACAGCAGCATTTGGGGCAGATTTTCCCTGTTTTCCAGTAGAACATGAAGGTAGTCTTAAAATATATATTCTTGTCTTCTTAATAGCTACTGTTTCCAATTATCCTCTGGTTTTATTAACCATCAGGGCAGGGAACAACAAAAGAGACAGACTGCTGCTGGTTTCCTTTGAACCCTTCATATTTAAGGAAAGTTAATAATGAGAAGGAATTCTCATGATCAGCAGGATTAAGCACAAAGAGTCATTTCAGTCTGGAAATGGGATGGGAATGGAGCAGGGGACACTCCAGGGAAGGGCTGGGACTCGATGTCACCCTTGTGCCCACTGCCCAGGGTTACAAACCACTCACACTGGCACCAATTTCAAATTTCTTACCCCTGTGCCTGTTGAGGGTCTGATTCCCCACTGAGGATTGGGGAACCCAGCTGGAGCTCACAAAATCCAGCCCATGGTGATTTTAACAATTTGGAGTTTAAACACCTTTTGTGTTTAATCTTTGGGGTGGGTTTTGGTCTGGCTCTGGAAGTCCACTTTCCTTTGAGCTCTGTGTAGGATGAGTTCCATGCAAGGGGATCTGAAGTATTTTTGTTTCCTCATTGATTCATCCCTCTCTAAGGGATTGTAAACAAATGCTGGTTCAGATGAGCCCTAAATTCCTGCAGACTGACTTTGTTTTTTCCTGCACATAACTGATCTTGTTGTTGTTGTTATTTAATCTTGCAGTCACTTCTGAGAGAACAGACAGAGATCAGTGTTTGTAGGCACTGAACCTAATAACCCCTCACCCTTTTTAATGTGTTTATTTGCAGAGTGCTTCATTTTTTAATACTGTTTCCCTAAGTGCTTTAATTTATCTTACCCTGAACAAAACCTGTTCTCTAAAATATTTATTTGCGTTTCTAATCTCACTCTTTCGGGGAGATTCACACAGAAATATTTCTTTTTTATATGATCTTCAGAATGTCTCTTACCTAATTTATATAGAATTACATAAAATTAGTAGCATCTGCAGTACCAAGAAGTTCACTGTGTTCTGTAGCAGAATGATTTTGGAGACTGGCTCTGGAATATAATGGTCATGGAGCTGAATCCTGAGGCAGACATTAAACTTGTACTTTATCTCCCAGACTAATGTTCTGTGAAAACAAACTTGTAGGTCCTAATAACAGCAGAAATATTTTATCATTGTTTTGGATATTTATGGCAGGAATAGTTCTTGCATAACAACACTCATCTGTAGTGTTTGTGGCCCAAATTTTGCAATATGGAAATCCAGAAGAACATGAAAAGGGAACTGAATGTAGACAGTGAAATTGAGTCATCTGTTTTAATTGTAAAAGCTGGGAGAAAGGCTGAAAAAACACCAATAAAAAGGGTGAAAGACAGTTTGATTCTTTTCTTAAAAGAAGCCCTCTTTTGATCTAAGTCTGAAAAGCTACTTGTATTGCCAATTTTAATTTTATGTTTTAAAAACATGTGATTTTTATCTTAGGCCAGAATTGTTAGTTTTACAGACGCTTATTTGATGCAGATGAATTGGAGTGCCTTCGGGAAAAAAACAGATAATTGTCAATTTTTTAAAGCTAACAGTGCTTTTAAGATTTCCAGTCTCAGAATAAAGCTGCCTTTCAACTACTTGAAACTTTGAAAATCTTTCAAACAAGGCAAAAAAAAACCCCAAGAAGCAAAAGAAAGACAGAGGGAGAAGTCTTCATTATCAGCACTAAGGAGTCTGGATTTTATCCTGGAGACCTGTGGTGGTGATCTGAAAAGTTGGGAATCATTCTGTCAACTTGTTTGTTTTATCTTCTCACAATGTCCCGTGCTGAGGGAGGGACAGAGGCACAGCCAGGCACCTTCAGATGAGATCAGTGGCTGGAATTCAAATTTCCAGCCCAGTTCTAGCAGAATTCCCAGCAGGTGAGGGTGTGTGTGCCCCTGCACAGCCCCAGGCTGGGCACTGAAGGTGTTAATGACAAAAAGAAGTTTATTATGTGCACTCATTGCAGTCTGTCAGCTGGAATATCAGAAGCTGCCTTTGACAAGATGGCAGGAGCAAAGTTTTCCATGTGTAGGCTTGAAGTAAAATGTAATTAGCCTTTATGTGCAGAACAAGGATCCATTGATGAATACAGCTGGTCTTTGTTTTCTCCTGTCATTGAGTGTGGGAGGTAAAAGTGTTCTTCTTCATGTTTATTAATACAAGATTCCTTAGACAAATGGCAAGCACAGTTTAATATTTGTTGGAACACAGAGGGGCTTGCCAAAACAGTTGTTGTGTAAGAGGATTTCAAGGTTTTCAGATTATAATCATCTCTGGGTTAAATAAATGAATGATTACTCTGCCTTTTTCAATTAAAGAGGCACATCCTCTCCCGAGGCCTGACACTGATTCTGTTTGCTGTCCCACACGTTCCTAGCAGCAAACCTGGGTTTAACCAACACTAATGAGTTTGATCTGGAGATTCTGTCAGGCCTGGAACTGAAAAGCAAACTCAGACCTGAGTTTCAGCAAAATTAAAAGAATATTGGGCTTGGTTGGTTTTTTTTCCTAGTGCAACAGACATTTCTTTTTCTTTCTTTCTTTGCAAGAAAAGAAACATTCTGTATACATTTCCTCAGTTTTCCAGGGACAAACAGTTCTCTCTAACAGTTCTCTTTCACTTCTGCCTTGCTGCAGAATCCAAGTGCTTGGGATTCCCAGCTGGAGCGTTGGATTCCAGTTTTAGATCAATTCCAGAGCCACCTCTTTGCTCCGACCCCTGCTCTTCCCCATCCTAAATGAATTCTAATTGGAAAAGGACCTTGGGTTGCAGCTCCTACAGTAGGCTTGTTACATTACTGTTAACATGTGGGTTGAGGCTCCCTGCCTTTGATGAAAGAAAATATCGAATTTCACTGAAATGCTCCATTTTCACCAGCCGGCTTTGAGTAGTCTTGTGAGGATTTCGGGTACTGCCCACTCCCCCTCCCCAGTTCTGCAATAAAAAACCTTCATAAACAACACAAACCAGAAAATGTTTAGGTTAAAGCTGTCAGTCAGAGCAGCCCTGCCACCACCAGTTTTGTTACCAGTGGATTTTCTGTAAGATTCAGACTTTTTGTCCTTCTAAAATAGCACAGGAATGCAAGGGAGAAGGAGCTTTTCATATTTACTGAAGCAGTCATCCAAACACAGCTACTCTCAGTAACTTGGAGAGAAAGATTTTGCCTCCAGTGTATGGGCAGAGAATTGTTCCCTTCCATAGATCAGGCTGATAATTGGGTTTTTTTGGCAGCACAACTCAGGATGACAATGGGGACAGGAGGAGATGCCTGTGGTTTTTGGCTCTTTGGGGTAAACAAAGCTCTTCTTCCACATGACCAAACAGACCTGTCCTTCAGGCATTGGTGTTAAAGTTCTACAGATGTGCTTTTCTGAGGGAAGGAGTGTAGGATTAGGCTTGGGGACCAGAAGTTTTGGAGAATTCCTGAAGAGTTATTTCTGCCTGGAGTTGGTGGAATTGAAGCATTCATGTGAAATTTTCTGTTATATTGTGGCAAATCTCAGTTAACTTGGACTTCAGGGGAATAATTCCCAATATATAGTGAGAATTCAATTATTTAATTTGTTTTTTAACAAATCTTTCCTGGTTAAATGCTGGCTGGTGCCAATATATCACTTCTCAAATGTTTGTCTTCCATTTTGATGGTGCTCAGGGTCAAACTGAATAAAAAAGAAAGTTGTTCTTCCTCCAGCATCACATAATTACTGTGATAAATGGTCTCAAATGCTGCTTCCCCCATTGAGCCTCAAGTACTGCAGTTAGGGTGGTGGTGTTGGACATGAAATAGCTTCTACTTGCTGTGCCTCTAAGGTCTTAAAGTTTCCTAAAGTTTCCTATTTCCTGTTCCTCTGATGAGTCATTAACTTCTAATGCTCAGCTTTGCAATTATTGCTGTATTTAAAGTGATTTCCCTAAAAACAGGAGATGGAGGATTTCACAGGCCATGTCTCTTTTCAGAGTTTTTCCTCAGTTTCCTGGTCCTGCTGCCACCACTGAAACCCCAGGATTGGTGGCAGTGAGAGATGAAAAACCAGGGAAAATGTTACAGAGAACAGGGTTTTTTTTAAGGAAAAAAAAAGTGAAGAAAAATTGAATGTTTTGAATCTTACAGAGAGCTCTGTCTGCATTTAACATTTGAGGTTCAAAGTTTTAACTGTGCCTTATGCAAAACTCACCAGGCTGAAAGTCACTATTATAACATTAATATTTTGCTTGAAAACCTACAAATGAAGATGAATGGAAATACTTTGGAGATCTGCTTCTTAGTTTGACCTAAAGCTTTGGTGTGAAAGAGGGCTTGAGAGCCCATGTGCAAAGCAGCCCTTTTTTGTCACATTTTTGGTTCAGCCTGCAGTCACACCAGCAAAGCTGCAAAGTTGCATGGGAAGAGAATTCAGTGTTCCTGTGAAAAGCTTGGCTCTGTGAGACCCTGAGTGCTCTCTTGAAGCATTAACCTTTGCTTTGGGGTAGGGAAACTGAGGCACAAGGAGTGTGGATAATCCCCAGAGGCAGCAGTCTGGCCTTGGCTGGAGCCTAGAAATATGCAGACATGCAAATGAGAGACCACAGACTGACCAAAAGGGAATTTATTTTCATTTTTCATTTCTAAGGGTGCTTTTCTGAGAGCTCCATATAAATGGGGCCATTGGAGTCAGTAGGAGCTGGTGCTGTAGCTGGGCTCTGTTGCCTCTTTTGTTAGATTTGTAATGCTTGCAAATTAGTTAATGTAACTTTCTGACAGCACCAAAGTGCCCCAGGTCCTCTCAGGGCTTTTATTTTGTTTGTGTTTTAACCTCCGGTGAGACTGCTGAGTTCCTTTTTCTAGTATAGCCTAAAAGCTGGTGTTATTTAACAACCCAAAGTAGAAAAACACAGCCTTAGGGTATTCCAGCATATTCTAGTCCTCACCCTGTTATCTGTAACCTTGGCTTGACATGAGCTCCTCAGATGGAAATCTTTAAATAAATGCAAAGAGCTTTGGCTCGGGCTGGGGTCATCCCAGCCATGGGTGCAGCCAGGGCTCCTCCGTGGGACTGGGGCTGCCTGGAGAGGCTGTGGGTGTGTGTGAGGTGACAAGGGACAGGAGTGTCCCCATGGCCCTGTCCTGTGTGTCCCCACTCAGCCAGACCTCTCCAGGCTGGTGCAGGATGGGCCACGGGGGTGTTCTGCAATCCTGCAGCAGGGCTGGGCTTCCCCTGAGAGGCCAAAGGAACATCCCAGCCTTGTGAGCCTTCAGCACAGCAGCTCCTGTACCTGCAGCAGCTGAATTTTGAGGAAGAGGAGGAGCAAGTCAGAAGGAAAAAACACCTCTTGGCAGGGGCACATCTGCCCCCAGCAGGGACAAGGTCCCTGGGCTTGCATCTGCCTGAGCTGAGCCTGGAGTCCACTCAGCTCTTTCATGTGTGTCTGCAAATTACAACAGTCTCCTTTTTAAAAAAATATTTTTTAATTTTTATTTTCAATGCAAAGTAGCAAATCAAGGGAGTTATTTGGGTGCACCTCCTGGCGAGGCCTTGTCTGTGACAGAGGAGGGGACGTGGCTGTGCTCTGCTCCAGCTCCTGCAGGGCTGGGATGGGGGAGAAACCCTGGGATCATTAGGAACAAATCCATCTCTCTGCAGCCCTGTGGGGTCACCCCTTGGCAGCCCCAGAAAGCTCTGCAGGAGGTGCTGACCTGAACTGGCAGGTGCTGCAGTGCTTGTGTCTACCTGGCCACGTGTTTAATGGCTGATTTCCTGCACTGGAAACCTTCCCTGTGCTGCAGGGATGGGTTCCAGCTGCTTTTCCACTCCCACACAGGCAGAGAAATGAGTCAGGAAAGTGCTCTGTGCTCCTCATTTATTGAAAGAGATGAGAACGTCCTGAACGAGAATGGAAGTTCAGGGAATTCTGTGAGATCCCAGGCACTGAAACTCTGTATCCTGGAAAAAGCCTCCTTCCTCTGCCTGGATCTTTCCCTTTGGAAATCCACTGTTTGCTGGGAGAGCTGGCAGCCCCCAGGCCCCACACTGTTTCATACAACCCTGACATTCCCCCAGTTCTTTCATTTGGGGTTTTTGTCTGCCTTTTCCAAGAACAGGAAGGTGGGAGCCATCACTGTCAGGGGCTGCATCTGGCACAATTTGCCTTATGGATGTAACATTGTGCTGTTTCCTCATTAGAAAGGTTTTTCACCATCTCATTAAACCTACACCTAAATGTGGATAGGTGTGAACCCATCCCTGCCTTAAAAAGTTGCTGTGCTGCCCCAGCTACCTGCACAAGTAGGGATGTTATCCTTTCCACAGTTGCTTTAAAAATAAAAAGTATTTCTGATTTGTGCCATCAGTTCATACTGTTGATTTTGGGAACTCAGGGGTCTTCCCATTTCTCAGGGTAAAGGCTACAGAATGAAGTGCCTGCATTGCTGCACAGGTCATCCTTGCTTTAAAACTCCCAATTATTTCTCCTGCCCACTCCCATATAATTCTTTGAGTTCCCTTTGAGTCCTTTTCCTGATGTCTGTGGCAGAAGCAGGGTGGGAGGGAGGTGTCTGCACTGGCACATGCAGGAGTCACCCCAGCACTGCAGCCCTGCATTTGCCCTGTGCTCTGGTTGCAGATTTGGAGCAGTTTTGGCAGCAGTAAGGCCATAAAACAGTGACATTTCCAGTAAATCCCAGACTTTCCTCAGGAGCAGTGTGAGGGTGTGGATGCCACAGGAGCCTGGTTCAGCCCCTTCTGATCCTCTTGGAGACATCACTTAATGGGACCTAAGAAATATTGTCTCATTTACATATCCTCTGATCTAATTAAAAGACAATAAGGCCATGTGGGACTGCAGTTTCGTGGCACAGAAAATATCTGGTGGGGGGGAATAGAATTGCTTTATCTTGATGAGATTTTTTTAAAAGATAATGTTTCAATGCAGAAGTTTTAAAAAAATACTGTCTTTGATCAGGAAGCTGAGAATCCAGGATAGAACACTGATACAGGGATTTGGAGGAGCTGGGTGTTGGCCAGCTCGTGGAGCAGAAGGGATAAGGCAGGATGGTGCAGACACTAAACCCAAGAAAAACAATAGACAACATGCAGGCCTGTTAATAACTTCATTAGCATTCATGTAAAGCATTAAATAAACAAATGCATAATACACAAATCCTGTAAGCCTGAGATTGTTAACCCTTCACGCCTCTCTGGTGGTTCTGCAGGAGCAGAACACAGCAGAGGCTGTGATTTTGAGCCTTGTCTCCCAGAGTTTGGAAAAATTGGGAAACTGAGGCACAGGGAGATTGCTCAGGGGGTGGAATACTGGAACCAGTCCTACAGCAAGGATCACACTGAGAAATCAAGGCAGCACAAAGAGGAAAGGGCTTCTGCTTCCCCTGTTTTGCTTGGATGCAGCTGCTGGAAGCCCAGAATAAACCCCAGCTGATGGAGCCTTGCTTGCAAGCTCTGAGTGCCTGTTTGTAGGAAATGGTGAGCAAAAATTAAATTTGACTGAAGCACTGCCTTGGGGTTGCTAACCTTTTGTAGCAGATTTTCAGTGCCTTTTAATAGCTGATCTTTGGTTACTTGTGATCACCAGCTCTCCAGCCTGTCTTCATTCTTTCATGGAACTAATGAACTTTCAGCTGAATAGGGAGGGTTTATTCCCTCCCCCATGCAGGTTTTTATTAGTGAGGGGCTTTAGGCTAGTCTGGTGTTGATTTGTTTTGTGCTGGGCATAAATCTCCTGGGTTCCCTGGGGACTGCACCCTCAGGATGAATTCCTGCCCTCCTGCCCCTCCTCATGGGGCTGAGCCCCTCCAAACCCACATTGCTGGGCTGAAGTCACTTGGGTTTTCCACTGTACTGACAACCAGATGTATTCATATATATAAAAAATATAGATGAAGTGCCAGGACAACTTTTGTCCAGTCGTTTCTATTTTCTTCCTTTCCCTTCCTTTGAGCTGAAGTTCAGCTCTGGGAAAAGGGAATCTTTCTATTACAGTCGGTGCTAAGCAGAGTTGCAAGGGAGGATTATGAGCAGGTAACTTTATTTTTGCATGATTTCCTCAAGAAATTGTATTTACTGATGTTTCATTTCTTATGTATTCCCTCATTTATGGGATGGGGATTATTAACCTGCCTGAATACAGTGGTTACATCAGACAGATAACCTGAGGGACACATCTGGCTTTCATAAAAATATACCACCCATTTCCATCATTGTGAACTGTGTCATCCACCAGTTGGGCTGCCATAAATCCCTGTGAAATGCACACAGCCTTAACCAGTAGTGAGGAGCACATAACTTAACCATGGAGTAACTAACCATCTTAATAAATCTACATTTACTCTTTGCTGGAGACACTTCAGGGGAAGTGGGAACAATTTCTACAGCCTCTTATCCCACGTGGCCGTGGTAATGTAAAGGGTAAGCAGAGTTCTTGTTCTGCACAGAGATCCCTGTACCTTGCTCTGTGTTCCACCCTCTGTGCTTGGGAATAATCTGTGTAAAACAAATAAAAAGCCCTGCCCAGCAGCCAGAGTGCCCAGCACCCGTGTGCGGGGCCGTCATTAAAAGATTTCATGAAACAGCCTTAAAAATGAAAAGTTTCCTTTCCGAGAGAGAGAGAGATAATTGAACTCATTGATTTGTTTCACGGTTTGTTTGCCCTTTCATTCCCTTCCTGAGGTGCTGTTTGTTGAGGAATGTCTCCAATTGCCAGAAAGACAGTGGGGTGTCTAATATTTCCCCGCCAGCTCTCCTTTCAGCCAGAGCAGAGTACTGTGGCAAGCCTAGGATATGAATTTTTAATGCAGAACTTTATAACATAGCCCTTGCAGCACGGCTGCACTACTCTCTTGAGCTTTCAGATTTAATGCTCTGATGAACAGAGCACTGACTTGGGGCATTCGACAGCAGTCAGAATTAACCCCTGCCTTACCCAGGGTGTAGCACTTCATTTCCCTGTAGATTAACACACATGGGATAAAAATTCCAGATGCACCCACACAGCCAGGATTTGGAGTCTCAGAATTACCTAGGATGTGTTTTCCCTCTTTTAATAATGGGAATTTTTGAGGCTGTTCCCTTTTCCTGGGCACAACTACTGCAGTCATTGTGTAGTGGATAAAAGGACAGTGTCTTGCCCACTGTCTGGGCTCTGATAACAACCCAGGCTGGATGGCCAGAGAGGGAAAGAAGATTAAATCAGCTCTGTAATGCATCATGGAGATGAATTTGCCATAGGTTCCTGCTCTTCCAGACTGGATCATTTAGCTGTTCCTGCCGTGCTAGTCCATCTGAGGGGGTTTGGCTCTGTTTGGAATGTGATCTTAACTAGATATGGATGTTCCTATTAGTCCCTCTCCTTATTTACCTACAGAGAAGTGTAGGGCCCAGCAGTGGAGAAAAGCAGCCCAAATACTCCTCAGGGCATTGGCACATGTTTGTTAGTGTTGAATTTCATCTGCCTCTTCACTCACCTGGCTTGGTTTAATGCATGGACTTTTTGCTCTTCTGTAGTTTTGACAATAATAATTTTGCTTTTCTGCAGTTAGTGCTGCAGTGCTGATCATCAGCTTTTCTGTATCAGTCCTCCACTTCTTCAACAACAGCACTCTTCTTGCATTATCTGGAGTAATATTGCTGTCAAAATCCTCCCCTGTGTCTCTGTGTAGCCTTTGAGGTTTTCCTGGTTCTTTTTGGCAGCAGTGTCACAGCCAGGACTGGCCTCATGGGGGGCCTCGGCAGGATTTTGTCAAAAGAAAATTTGTATTTGTAGGTTTAACTTTGCTAATGAAGAAGGAGCCTGGTGTATTTAAATTGTGATAGCACAGGTGAAGGCCAGAGGGATTTAGCTGGGGCACAGGACAAGCAAGGTTTTAATGGCATTTGGAGAAAGACTCGGTGAGGAGCTTGTGCTGGAGTGTTAAAACATTTGCCTTAAACCTTTGTGAATGAGAAACACAAGTTGTTCTTAACTGATATCAAAATAAGTACATTTACACTGTCTAATCTTAAATCAGCATCTCAGCCCTGGTGAGACATTTACACATTCATTTCAGAGGAGATTTTTTAAACAGCTTGTCTTATTATTACAGACCCAAGATTGGCTTGGCTTCCTCCACTGTTATTACTGACTCACAAGATTAAGGTTTTCAAGGCTTGTTGCTAAATGCAGAGAGATCCTGTTGGTTCATTCAGCAGTTCTAGGTATTTATTAACTTCATTTCTATAAAAAACCCACTGCATTTTGATAGGAACTCACTTTGAGACTGGCTTATGAAAAGGACACTGCAGTTTTTATTGCTGTGGTGGTAATTACCTCCACATCTTATTTTTGTTGTGTCAAGCACACTACCCAAACCAAGGGGGATGACTCAGTTGTGCCAAATGTGAGAAGAGCACAGGGTAAGGCCAGACTTCATTAATGTGGGCAGCCTTTGAGCCCTTGGATGGGAACGTGGAAGTGCTGGTGCTTGCATTGTAGCTGTAAAAATAAAGGTACAGAAATAGAAGCACATAAACTGCCTTTGCTGATCATTCATTTGGACATCCATTAGGTCATTCTGTGGGGAATGGAAATGTTCTCCTTTCTTGGAGACCACACCAAAGGAAAAATGGTGCATCTGGCATCTGCCATAATATTAATGCTGTGTTACCACTGGCTGCCCCATGGGCAGTTTTAATCATTCCCCCCTTTTTCATTGTTTTACCTGTGTGGTGCTTTATTGTGGGAGTCCTCTGCTTTTACTGAGCCCTAGTGGAAATATTTATTTAATGAGTTGTAGCAGATTTCTGTATGCAGAGGGGTAGAGTGGAGGAACATGACTCACAGGAAGTAAAAAGATGGACAAATTCAATTTAACCATTTCTGTTCCTCACCACAGTCCTTCCCATTTTGGGGAAGGGAAGGAAGATTGAGAGGAGAAGGAGCAGAGTGTCCTTCCATGGATTTCAGACACCTCTGCCTGATGCTCCCCTCTCTCCAAATCCAGGTGATAAGCAGCAGAGTCCTTTGAAATGTCTCCACTTGGATTCTTGGATGTTCACTATCCATGGCTTTGAAGGTTGTTTGCATGGCCAGAATGATCTTTTCTTATTACTGACTCAAGATAAAATGTTAATTTTTAAAATTTTTTTTTCATTTTTTAAAAATTTATTTTCTTTTTTTTTTATTTGCATGTAACCAGCATAGAGTAGCTGCTGTAGTAGGTTACACTTTTTAATTTAACAGATTTTAATGCTGAAATCAGCAGGATCTAAATCAGGAGACTGTATCTGGACTTGCTTAAACTTGGGTCTCAAAGCCAGAATTGATCCATGTTCTACTTTTTAAAATGCAAGTGAATGCCTGGAATGGCTCCTATTTCTAGGGCAGAAGTTTGAAATAATTGAATTGCAGCAGAGTACACGATGTGGGTGTCTTTGGAGAAGGTGCTCCTTGGTAATATTCAGCAGCACTTTTAATAACTCCCTGTCCTGGGCTGGTTTAGATCCGTGGAGCCAGTTGGGAAATGTGCATTAGCATTGGAAGTTGCCATCTGAGTGACAACAAACAACTCCTGCTCCTGGAATGCTAACAATGACAACTCATTTGGTACAGCCATTTGCCAGTTTAATGGCTTAAGCAGCTTAGTTTTAATTAAGCAGCAGCTTCTGTGTATGATATCAGGGAAAATAATGTTCTGCTTACAAGTGGAGTTGTTCAGTGTTGGAGACACCAACAGCCTCTGTTCCAGCATTGCCAGGGCATTGTCTGCCAGTTCTTATCAGAATTTGTCTGCAGTGGAGCCAACAAACCCTTCTGGGGTATGGATGAGTCCTCATCCATGGGTTCAGTGCAAACCCAGCCCTGCCTTGGTGGCAGGAATTGTTCCCTGGGTGGGGAGAGCTGCAGCCGTGGGCTGCAATTCCAGGTGTGGTTCCCATGGAATGTGCAGGCTGTGGGATCCTTCAGCTCTCTGCCAGCCTTAGGAGAGATCTGGGACTGACTCATAAAGGGGCAAAATTCCTGCCTGCTGGCAGGGACAGAGTGACTGCAGTGTGCAAGGCTGGCTGGGGCAGGGCCCTGAGCCCGTGGAGGTGTCCCTGCCCGTGGAGGTGTCCCTGCCTGTGGGTGTCCCTGTCTGTGGAGGTGTCCCTGCCTGTGGAGGTGTCCCTGCCTGTGGAGGTGTCCCTGTCC
>VXBR01001490.1:167180-177298 GCA_013400215.1 Cisticola juncidis
GTTTTTTGTTTTTTGTTTTTTGTTTTTTGTTTTTCGTTTTTCGTTTTTTGTTTCTTTTCCTTTAAATGTTTTAGCCCCTATTCTTCTTTTCTTCCCTTCCCCAGTATCCCAAATACCCTCACATTTTTTGCCTTGTGCTGGGCTGTACTGCCTGTAATTTTAGGAGGCTGAGCTATTTACCTAATTTGGCCAAAATCTGCTCTGTGCCCATCACAGATATACATTACTAGGAGGGTTTTTCTCTTTTTTTTTCCTTAATTAAACATAAATGCACATTAGTTGATAATGTCTGCTTTTAGTTTGAAATTGCCTGTGTAAATGTTTGGGTAATTAGAACATTTTAACAAGCCCCACTGGCTCCATATACCGTTTGCTCTGACTAGTAAACTTTTACATGTTTAGAAAGAAAACAAATGTGTGGGAAAAAACGTTGTTTGTTTTTTGCCAAACCAAAGTATTAATCTGCCCTGGTGGGGAAGTTTCTTGGCCACTCCACTGACTGCAATTTCCAAAGTGTCATCTGTATTTTTCAGTCCTTCCATGTATAAAGAATCCAACAGCAGTTTCCTTCAAGGTTGAGTAAGTTTGAATGTTTAGGGGGCTGTAGCCACAAGATTTGGCAAACCATTCACTTGTCATGTTAATAAAAAAGGAATTGTTTCTGCCTCTTTAAGCTAAATGAAGGGCTTGGATCTGCTGGATTTTAATCATAAAGTCCAGATTCTTCTTGCTTGCAAGTGAATAACTCTGTGGTGTTCAGGGTTTTCATCTGATTTAATTTTATTTAGAGGAAGACCTGAGCTGCTTCCCTGTTTCCAACCCTTGAATTTGCTGACTTGTTATGCTGCTCAAACCTAATCAGTTTTCTTATCTTAAAATGAAAATCGAGCCTTTCTGCACTTTTTATTTCCCACAAGTAATTGAATTGAAAAGTGGGGTGGTTTGGGGTGTTTTTTTCCAGCTCCTTAAGTTGTTTTTTATAGATGGCATGTTAGCTTTGAGGGCTGTTTCATGACTGGTAAAAGCTTATACCTTGTAAAATCCATAGCTTTTAATGCATTTTGTTTCCCACTTCAAACACAGAGAAAAGAAATAATAGAATATTTCATGGTCATGCTGTTTCAACAGATCAGATTCTTTTTACGTGGTGATGCTGATTTTGTAGCTCCAAATGCTTGGGCTTAAAATTTGATTTCCTAAATTTCTTAGTCTGAAAATGTTGAAGCCTAAAACAAGCTGAAATACACCCTGAAGAACTCTCTTGCTTACATGATTACTTTGCCTCTACCACAGAGATTACAAGAAACTAGATCAGATAAATGATTATATTATCTGTGGAATGCAAAAACACTGGGTAGATAACATTTATTCCTGAAAACAGCTTTTCCCCACTCTTTTTTCTCATGATCTGTGTTAATGTTTAGAAAGTATCACCCTTGACCAAACCTGAATAATGTTGGGTCACCCTGTGGAAATCTGGTGTAACCCACCATAAATATCAATGTATTTTAGCAAAATACTCTGATATTTATGGTGTATTAATGCTGTTGTTATTGTTATTAATAACAATATTGTTATTAATGACAATATTGTTATTAATTACCCTCATTCTCTGTATCTCCCTGAAGAAAGAACTTTCCTCTTTGCCTTCCCCTCCTGGGGTGATGGGGAAATTGAGACACTCCTGAGGGGCCAAGGTGTGTGTTCCTTCAGGAATAAAGGAAGTAAAAAGTGAAATAATCTGATCTCTGGTTCCTAAAAGTCAGTTGAGTTCACATGGGATGACTTTGGTCACAGGTAGATTCTGGGTAACCACAAATTGGTTGATTAAATGAAGAAATTTGTTGATTAAATGAAGAAATTCTTCCCTGGGAGGTGGTGATGCCCTGGCACAGGGTGCCCAGAGCAGCTGTGGCTGCCCCTGGATCCCTGGCAGTGCCCAAGGCCAGGCTGGACAGGGCTTGGAGCACCCTGAGCTGGTGGAAATTGTCCCTGCCCATGGCAGGGGTGGGACAAGGTGATTTTCCAAAGTCCTTTTCAAGTTCCCTTCAAGATTCCCATCAGATTTTCAGTGCAAACCAGCAGGACAAGCCCGGAGCTGGATGCTGCTTTTCCCGCCAAGTTGTTCCTTTGAAATAAAGGGAAATATTGAAATAGGAAGGGCTGGAAATGAGCAGATGTAGTGGAGGGTGAAGACATCAAAAATGACCTGTGTGGGACTCACTCAGTGAGCCAGGCAGAGCTGCTCGTGCCCGACAGGTCTGAATTTGACACAGTCCTTTGTAAACAATAAATCAATGCAGGTTGTTTCTGTGAGTGCATAAAAGGTGTGAGAACTGTAATTTATTTTATAATAAATACTTGTGCTGAGCAAACAGTGAATGCAGCTATTAGAGACTTTCTCAAATAAGTGACTTTAGGCTGCTGAGTGCCAGCTACTGATGTGGTAGTGGAGCTTTTAAAATGAAAAGCCTGAATTCCTTTTGAAGATTCTCCTGAATGCTGTTGACACTTGTGCTAGGAGAGAATACTGAGTAATTTAATTCATTACTTTACTTAAAGATAACATTTATGGTTGCAGCATTACCCTCCATCAGTGTGCAGACTGTTAGGCTGGAGGTGTTTACATGAATTTTTTTGGAGATGTTGCATCCTTTTATTAGGTGTGCTGGAAAGATGGGGAGAAAAAAATGTGGGAGGGAAAGGGGAGCTCAGGATCAGTCAGCTGGTGTGTCTGGATACAAGGACAAAGGGACAATTTTGCCTTTGGCTACAGTTTGACACTTTACTGGATTCAGTCAGAATTATCTGCGCACGCTGAAGGGCACAAATGTCATTTTTATGGCATTCTATATCCTCAGTTGCTTTTTTTTTTTGTAATTGGCTGTGTATCCCAGTGCTGTAATAGAGCTCTTAAATCCTGACCCCGGCCAAAATGGGACACAAATACCAGTATTAATATTTCTCTCCATTTGAAATGCAGGGTTGAGTCTTTTTACCTTGTTTTTTCCAGCACCATCTTGTGTTTCCCTGGCAGCCACTCACCTTTCCTGGGGCTCAGGGTTCTCCTCTGCTTTTCTGCTCTTGGTCCCCTCTCCCCTTGGTCCACTGGCCTCAGATATCTAATGTTCCTTCCCTTGTTCCTCTGTCTGCTCCAGTTTCCTCTGGCTCTCCTTACCTTGCCCCTTTCAAGGTGGCTGAAGGTCTTTGGGTGGATCCAGACTCCCTCACATTTCCACCCCTTCCCACTCATCTTTTCCCTTTCTGCCAGAAAAAAAAAATGAAGGAGTTTTCCTGGCTGAGCTGAACCCCCCCTTCTTCCCCCAAATCCAATCACCCTTCCTCTCCCAATCCCAGGGGTTTTGTTTCCAAGTCTCTCACTCCTCTTGGGTGCTGTGCTGTTCCAGACCTTTGGCTGACACACCCCCAGTTTGGGTGGAAATGCAGGATTTTACTGTTCTCAGCCTCCAGAGAGGGAGAGGGAGCTGGATTGGAGCTGGAGTGCTGGGATGGGACATTCCCAGCTCTGCTCTGGGAGCTGTGACATAACCCAGGCTTCATTTACTGGCTCCATATAACCTGAGGCATTCACACATAAATTGAGCCCAAATGCAGAAGCTTATATAAAGAGGATCCTTAAATTATCCTGGCTAAAAATATTTGTGAAATGCCAGGAAGCATCTTTTTAGTGTGCTGGGATGCTCTCTTCCCTCTTATCTCTGTCACAGATACTCAGTGGGGTCACTTGCAGGGGCTTTGGGACATCTTTTTCACATGAAATCCTGTCATTTCCATAAGTGGGTTAATAAGTTTTGTGGGCCTGGAGTCTAAAACAAAAGAGACTAAAAAGATGGAAAGTGTTAGTGCAGGCTGATGTGGATGTGCCCAGGTCATTCTTGTAGCTGCTCCCTTGAATCCCTTTTTGCCCAGGCAGTGGTTGTTCAGTTCAGTAAGTAATGACCATTATTTATTATTAATTCCAAACATGGTGTGCAGGATTTCTGCCCAGTGTAAGAGCACATTAGCTTCTCCTGCACAAGAAAACACATGTTAATCTGTTTTCCATTATTGGCCAAAAGATTTTTTCAGAAGGCAGTTCGTGTCGCCTCAACAGCATTAAAGGCTGTAATTAAAAATAATTTTCCATTAATTTATATACATGCACATTTACTTATTATGATCTTTTGCTGCATTTCCCTAAGTGTACACCCAGAAGCCTGAAATGCTGTTGAGGAATAAGTCAATATTCACTGTAATGATGCAGTGTGGACTGTGCCAGAACCCTGATGTACTTCAATTAACAATCCTCCCTAACAAACACCTGCACAGGGAAATGGATCTGCTGTGGGGATCAGCAGAAAAACCAACCCTGACTCTTCTGCATGGGCAGAGGAAGGGAATTCCAGTCTTTCACAGCTTTTACTTGTAATGATCTGCTACAGATTAAAAACAAAAACCAGACATGATGGTGTTGGCAGATTGCAAAAGGACTTGCTGGTGGAGCTGCTGTTCAGAGGAGATGAGGACAGTGTTTATTGCTTCCATATGGTCCAGGCATACAAGACAGGCAAAATGTCTGGGGAGAATAATGTGGATTATTATATTGATACAGAACATTCTTTAGGGCTGTCAGCCCTTTTTCCTGGTACCTTTCCCAGGTGAGAGCACGAGTGGGAAATATTTGCCTGTGATTGAGCACGAAGATAAGGAAAGATTGCTTAAGGATTGGAAGGATTGGCTCCATTTGTGAAGTGTTAGAAATGCTGATTTTTGAGGGGTCAGGTCTGGGAGCTGCTCCCTAACACAGGGATCTGGAGGATCTCTTTTTTCCTTGACTTTTTGTACAGTTTTCAACCCTTTGACTTTCCAATTCAGCTTTGCAAAGTGCATTAGGAGTCTAAATTTAGAGTTTAATAAATTCGTGTCACAATCCCCTCCTTTCCATGTGATGTAAAATTGAATTTCTTGGTCTCTTTGGCCTCTTGATATATATATATATATATATATTTTACCCAAATTAAGAACCAAACTGAAACCAAAACTGAACCAAACTGGGCACACTGGAACAGAAGAGTGTCTGGTTCCTTTTGTACATGTGAGGAGTTGACTGAAGAGCTGCAGTCTTTGATTTCTCCATAATTATCACTTGGGAAGCACCTTTACCTGTCGGAAAGATGACACTGCCTGGAAATTTTGGGGAGCAAGACCTTCAAAAATCCGATGAATACTCTCAGATATCAATTTGCCTATTGCAAAACAGGGAACAGGCAAAGGAACTGGAGATTTGCAGCCTGGCCCAGAGAGCTCCAGAGGGTCTCACCAGTCTAGACTGAGCTGCTCAGCCCTGCTGTGTCCTTTTACAGATAAATATTGACAATTGCTGGTGTCTGTGTGTCCTTTTAGAGATAAATATTGACAATTGCTGGGGTTTGTGTCCTGTTGCTGTGCCTGGCCTCGTGCAGCAGCCATTCCCTGTGTGATAACAAAATTCTGCTCTCTCCTTCTCCCAGGGCTGATGAGATCGAGATGATCATGACAGACCTTGAAAGAGCCAACCAGGTAGGATTTTCAATGAAATTCAAAGTGTGACTTTGATTATTCTTTTTTTAATTCTCTTTTGGGTTTCCTGACAGTTCTTTTATATGCACTTCGCAGTCATAACTGCGTGGAGTAAGAAAATATGCAAATTTCCAGCAAAATACAGCTCTTCAGGGATGCTCTGTAAGGATTGTGTGCACAGTAGAGCAGTGCTTGCCATATATTTACCTTCTAATAATTTAAACTTACCTTTCCCCCTGTAGTTATTCTTGGCTTTGTGTTTCTAAATCCTCTGTGTTGGCCCCTACTCAGACCTGCCCAAATTAAAGGGCCTCTGCCCTGTGGCTGTGGCAGGGCTGCAGTTTTGGGGACTTCTCCAGACTTTTTTTTTTCCCTTCTTTTTCTGTTATGTTTTATTGGCATATTAATTTTTAGCAAGGGTTGGATCAGACTATTCTTTCTGTGCAGGACCACAAAGAAATTGCCATTTGTTCCTGCAGATGTTAATTTGGGCTGTGAGGTGTCTCTCTGGCCATCCATCACACACACTGCACACACTGCTGACACGAGAGGCAGAAATTCAGAGTTTTCACACACCCAAACCCACCAGCCATGCCGAGAACCCTTCTGAGTGAGGGAGGTGGTGCAGGAGGTGGTTTTGGGCAGGATTCCATGACAGAAATTCCACAAGGCACTGGGTGATGGTTTCAGAGGGAAACCCCAGCCAGGCATTTATCAGTGATCTTCATGAACCCCCCTGCCCCAATGACCAGAGGCTGCAATCTCAGCTCTCCCAGGCTGTGGGTTTATAATCCAGCTGAAGTTTATCTAAAAGCCTTATAAACCTTACCAGGTTTATAATCCAGCTGAAGTTTGCCTAAAAGCAGCCCCATTCCAGCAGGAATCAGGCAGCTCCTCCCCTCCCTGGTGCTGCTGTCAGCAGTGGCTGTGTGAGCCAGGCCAGGTCACTGATCCTGTTGAAAATGCACCCCCTGCTCCAGCTGCTGTTCTGTTTTGTCTTTTCCCTTTTGCCAGATCAGCTTTCAGCCCCTCACACTCCCCTGTGCAACTGTCAAGGCTGCAGCCAGTGCTGCTGGCCTTTCCATTAGTTCTTGGAAAATTGGAAAAACACAAATGACAGAATCATTTCCACTGGAAAAGCCCTCCAGGATCATCCATTCCAACCATCACCTAGCACTGCCAGGGGCCACCAGTGCTCTGTGTCCCCAAGGGCCACATCCCCAGGGCTTTGAGACCCCTGAGGGGATGGGGACTCCTCTCCTGCCCTGGGCAGCTGTGGCAGGGCTGGACAAACCCTTTCCATGAAGAGATTTTCCCTGATATCCAACCTAAACCTCCCTTGGAGCCACCTGAGGCTGTTTCCTCGTGTCCCATCACTGCTACCTGGGAGCAGAGCCCAGCCCACCCTAAAAACAGGATCTGTGGAACTGTAAATGGTCTTTGTCTCCACCACAGTAATGAGAAGCTATTTAAAAAAAAAATACTTCCATTTCTCTTCCTCATGGCTCTCTTTTGTGGTCCAGAAAGCTAGAAAAAATGAACAGAGAAGCCTAGTATCCTAGTATTTTCAAAATTCTTCATAGTGAGTAAAAAATTAAAAGAAATCCTAAATCACCTAAAGCCTCCTTCCAGTTGTAGGGAGAGAGGAGATTCCCCCTTGAGCCTCTTTTTCCCCAGGCTGAGCCCCCCCCAGCTCCCTCAGCCTCTCCTGATGCTCCAGACCCTTCCCCAGCTCCATTCCCTTCTCTGGACACACTCCAGCATCTCCATGTCTTAATGAAGCCAAAATTTGTATTTTTAAGTTGTTGAGTTGATTGTTTAGTCAGTCAAAGCAAATTGGTGTTTGTACAGTGGGTTTTTAGTTCTGTCAAAGAACTTTTGTAGACAGCATTAAATATTTATAAAAGTGCTAGTAATTATTTGAAAATATGTAGATTTTTTTAGAAATGATGTAGGTGTTATAAATGTTTTGGTGAAATTATTTTGTGATTTTTGCAAAGGCAGTACATTTGGCAGTGATTTACCCAGCAGCTGGGGTTTTTTTCCCTCATTCTAAAGAGGGCTGTAGTTAAAGAACAGGTATTTCTAAATTGCTTATTGCCTCCTAAAATGGATTATACCTATTTATCCAGAAATGCTATTTTTCTATCTAGCTGGTACAAAGCTGCAATGTGGATTGGGTTTTTTTACTTCATTGTGGTAATGAAAAATTACTTTTCTTGTAATTAGGTAAAATTTATAACTGCTTGTGTGCATAACCCTTATTTTGGTTGTAATTCTGCAAATTCTGGCTGCACATTAAACCAGAGTGCTGCTCCTCTGAGATGCTGGAAAGCCAGAGGAGGGATTCAGCCTCCCCTTTCCTCATCTCCCTCTCCTCTTCCTCCCCCTCTGGCACCTGGGGGAGCCTTCACTGAGCTCAGGAGGGGCAGGAGAGCCTGGATTTGGGATGAAGGGGCCACATTTGTTCCCTGTGGGTTTAGCAACTTGAGACAGCTCAACAAGACATGGGAGAAATCACAGAATCATGGAATGGTTTGGGTTGAGAGGGATCTTAAAGCCCCTCCAGTGCCACCCCTGCCATGGCAGGGACACCTCCCACTGTCCCAGGCTGCTCCCAGCCCTGTCCAGCCTGGCCTTGGGCACTGCCAGGGATCCAGGGGCAGCCACAGCTGCTCTGGGCACCTGTGCCAGGGCCTGCCCACCCTGCCAGGGAACAATTCCTGCCCAATCTCCCATCCAGCCCTGCCCTCTGGCAGTGGGAGCCATTCCCTGTGTTCTGTCCCTCCATCCCTTGTCCCCAGTCCCTCTGCAGCTCTCCTGGAGCCCCTTTGGGCTCTGGGAGGATCTCTGAGCCCTCCCTGGATCCCTCTCCTGTCCAGGTGAGCACCCCCAGCTCTCCCAGGCTGGCTCCAGCCCTGGAGCAGCTCCTTGGCCTCCTCTGGAATTGCCCCCAAAAATCTGGGTCTTTCTTGTGTTTTTCTTTCTGTGTCTTTCTTGTGCTGGGGCCCCATGAGGGACACAGAGGGACTCTGTGGCCTTGGAAGAGGTGCAGGAGGAAGGGCAGGTTCACTGGAGAGGAGCAGGGGCTGCAGGAGGAAGGGCAGGTTCACCTGGAGAGGAGCTGCAGGAGGAAGGGCAGGTTCACTGGAGAGGAGCAGGAGCTGCAGGAGGAAGGGCAGGTTCACTGGAGAGGAGCAGGAGCTGCAGGAGGAAGGGCAGGTTCACTGGAGAGGAGCAGGAGCTGCAGGAGGAAGGGCAGGTTCTCCTGGAGAGGAGCAGGAGCTGCTGCAGTGCTGCTTTCAGCTCATTATTTGCCCATAAAGTCTTTGCCTCGTGTTGCTTTGCCTTTATAAAACACTTTGATGAATTATAGGTAATCTTTGTAGCAGCAATTCCTGTGTTTTACCTCTTCATAGCTGAAAAAAAAAATAATAAAAAGAGAAATTAAATCTATTGCACAGGCCAGAAAGTGAGTTTGCATCAGGCTGAAGTGTTCCAATTGCAGAAACAAGTACTTAACCTAATTATGTATTTAATAGTTAAATTAACATTTCCTTTTACCATTCCAGTAAGTGCTCATTCCCCATTGTTCAGGCTCCCTTTAAAGAGTAGAGCTCAGCACCACTCCTGCTTTGCCCAGGGCCTGCCTTGCTGATGTGGATGTGCTGTTCTGCTGCTCTGGAATCAGCACTGACCCAAACTGCTGGGATCCACAGCCAGATTTACATCTTTCCACTAAAAATATGGGAAAGGGAAATTGGTGTAAATTTTTATATATCTGACATTTCTTAAAAAAGCCTTTCCCAGTTACTGCCCTTTTTAAATCCAGAGCTGGCACTTCCCAGCCCTTGCTGTTGTCTGGAATTCCTCTGTGGCTCCTGAGAGCTGGGAGTGCCTTTCCCCTCCACTCCTGTGCTCCCTGACCTTGTCCAGGTATCCAGAAAAATGATCAAATCCAGGGGACAGAGCTGATGTGGCTCCCACCCCTGTGTCCTGTGGGGTGAAGAAGGGACCATTCTCAGCTCCATCACCTCTCTTCTCCCAGGGTTTTTTCTCACTTGGATCCTCAAGTTTTTTCATGCAGGAGCTTTCTGGGCTACTTTGCACGGTACCAACCCCAGAACAAATTACTGGCTCATCAGAATAATTGCCTTTAAATGCCAGTGAGCTTTGCAATTTTCTGCTCAGAGGGAGAGGGAGGGGTGGTGACCACAAAGCTCCCTCCCTCTCCATTGTGCCATTAACACAAGGTGTAAACTGAATTTTCCCACAAATCAGAGTGGGAGAAATGAATCCCTGGCTGGGACAGAGGTGGGTGCTGGGGATGAGGGGTGTGACAGGGGGTGTGACAGCCCCTCCTGCTCACCCAGGAGCTCAGGGCCACCAATCCATCCTGAGGGGGTTTGTGGCAGGGCTGGGCAGTTCTGGCTGGCAGAGATCAGGGTACACCGAGTTAAACCTACTACAAGGGTGGCACAGCTGTAACCCTTCCCTGTGAAAGCCCTGAGAGGGTTTTTTTAAAATATTAAAATACTAATTACATTTTTTTTAAATAT
>VXBR01001490.1:177445-216316 GCA_013400215.1 Cisticola juncidis
CTCCTCACCCTCCTCATCCTCCTCATCCTCCTCACCCTCCTCACCCTCCTCACCCTCCTCACCCTCCTCACCCTCCTCATCCTCCTCACCCTCCTCATCCTCCTCACCCTGAGGAGGAACTGAGGGCACAACAGTACAATACAATACAAGTACAATAGCAAGGGCTCCTTTTCACTTTATTAACCCAGCAGCTCAATGATAAAACCTGATAACAGAACCCACGAGTTCCCCCTGCATCTCCATGAAGATTTAATAATGCTGTAGTTTGGTGAGGGGACTCGTTTTATTAAGATTTCATTTTGCACAATAAATCACTGCATATTTTCTGATATGCTACGAAGTATAAGAATAAATAATTA
Source organism: Cisticola juncidis (assembly GCA_013400215.1). Classification (NCBI taxonomy): domain Eukaryota; kingdom Metazoa; phylum Chordata; class Aves; order Passeriformes; family Cisticolidae; genus Cisticola; species Cisticola juncidis. Next base: position 177,805 of record VXBR01001490.1, read on the forward strand.
AAACTAAACTACCCGTACTTGTCAAAATAAATGATTTATCATAGTTTGGGATACAGCATCTTTGAATTTTTTATTGTTTGATTCCCAGAATATTCTGATTTCCAATCAGGGAAGTTAATGACGCTCCAGTATACATTTCTGCATTCACAGCAGTTACAGTTGTGTGAGTGTTTATTTTAGACAAATATTTATGGTTAGCACTTTCCTGTACCTTTTCAAGTTTACACCTTTCCTGTAAGTGTTTATGGCAGCAAAGTTCTGCTGCCAAAATGAATCTTTGGGGACGACAAATTTATTCAAATGAATTATTGTTCTGTTTCTGTACTTCATCCAGGAACCTGGAATCATCCAGTTGTGCCTGAGAAAGACTGAGGTTTTTGTTGGAAAGAATAACTTCTAGGTTGTAAAACCAGAAATATTTAACTATACTTTAATATTTAAATATTTTAAATATATTTAAATTTTTAAAATTACAGCAGGGCTCATTTTAAGGTTTTAATACTGAGTCTAAATTTGTGGCTTCGTGTCATTGATGTACCCAGATCTCTTTTCTGCCTTTATACATTGATCATCTGGTTAAATAAAATAAAATCTAATGGGCTTTGTAATTTGAGCTTCCTGTAAAGAAAAAGCTGCTTTTTCACTTCTAAAACAAAAAGAGGAGAACTTTGGTGAGGTTTGTTTGATCCTGAGTTATTGTATTTTAATCTGAAAGGAGAGGATATAGATTAGAAAAGCAAACTCAAGTATAGATTTTGACAGTGGTAAGAGAAAGAATACATGAGGTTTTTTGGGGTTTTTTTTTTGTGTGTGTGTGGACTATGTTGAGTAAACTACAGAAGAAGAATTAATTTATTTATTTCTTCTGTTATCCCTTTGGAAAAGCCAGATGTTTGCATTGGTTTTCTTTCCATCTTCACAGTGCTGATAGTGCTCCCAGATTTCTACTTCTTATTTTTTCTGGGCAAAGAAAGTCAAATATAGAAAACTTCTAATACCAATAAATCAAGAAAACTGTACTTTCTAAAATATAGCAGCTTTTATTAAAGAATCTAGCCTGGATCAATATCATTTATTCCACAGAAATGTAGTGCTGGGTTTTAAAGTCTGCAGAGGAAGAGTTAGTGAATTTAAGCTTTTTTTTGGAGCCAAACTGCCACTAAAATACATAAAACAGTGTCTGCTATAAAAGTAGAAAGAAAACCTCACCAGGGTGTTTTAGCAGAAATGCTGCTCTCAAGATTATTTTTTATTTCCTTGGGTATGGCACCTTCCTGTCTCCAACAAATCACATTTGGAAAATGGTTCGAAAAGATATTCCTGCTAAGTGAGATTGCCATAAAATATGGATGTTTTTGAGCAGCAGATGGAATAAATTCCCCTTTTCACTCCACAGCACAGTGCAGGTGGAGCTGGGGCTCTGCTGTGCCCACCCTGATGGGGCATCCTGGGGTTGGCACTGCCATGGGGAAGGGAATTCATCCTGCCTGGGCTCCTGCACTGCAGAGAGGCTGGCACAGACACTGCCAGAGGATTTTTATTTCTTTTATTTCTGCCTCTCTTGGCAGTGAGCTGGAGGCTTCCCCTGTGTGCCATGGCCCTGGGGAATCAGCCCTGGGAGTGCTCCAGGCCTGGTGATGCCTTGGGAGGGCTGAGCTGGAACAGAGACTGGGCAGAGCTGGAGAATAAAGCAGAGATTGATTGAAAGGTCTTTAGGGCACACCTTGGGCAGGACAGAGCCTGGCCAGGGCTGCACCCAAAGTGGACCCAAAATGGTCACAAAATGGACCCAAAATGGTCATGAGGTCTCCCACTTTGATAAGTTTTGCTCCATTTGCACATTGGGGTTTAATTGTCCAATTCCAGCTCCAGGCTGGGAGGTCCCATCCTTCTTGTTCCTCCCTCCAGCCACCCTTGTTTGTGCTTTGGGCTGAAAGTTGTCCTTGGTCCTCAGCAGGAGAAGGATTTGTTTTGTGTCCCTGCTCTGTGAGAGCTGAGCGACCCTGGCTGTGAGCTCAGAGCTGCACCCTGGGCAGCACAGAGCCTAAAAACACGAAAGTTAAAATTTAAGGCATCAGCTTGATGGAGCTTGGAGCACCCTGGGATGGGGAAAGGTGTCCCTGCCCTGGCAGGGGCTGGAATGAGATGAGATTTGAGGTCCCTCCCAGCCCAAACCATTCCATGGATCCAGTTCAGTTTCTTTGCTTCATGGCAGATGAAGTTGTTCACTTAATCCTGGGATTTCAGTGTCTGTAAAATGGGAATAATAACATTTACTTTACAAAGGGCATTTGAGCTCCTTGCACAGAGAAGTTCTGTATAAAGGCAAAATATGGTTAATATTATTTTCATGCAAACATGAGTTTCCTGCAAATGCCTGGCTATCAGTTGGGAATACATTTATCTGGCAGCCTTTCAGCACACAAAGTGCAATAGCCTGAAGACAAGAATGAAGACAACCCAACCTCTTCTGGTTGGTGGAGTTTTATCTTTTTTTTTCCATAGAATTCTCCATTGTTGGAAAAAACAGGTACCAGAGCCCTGAAAAATCTTTCATATCCCTGATATTCTGCTAACCTTGCTGCTGTTGTGTGGAAGTTGACCACCTAAAGGTTTTACAGCAAATTTGTAGACCTGAAAAGTGAGGAAATCAAAGCACATTGAAACAAAGTGTTTTAATTGATGTTGTACTTGGAGAAACACAGCTTTTGCAGCTGCTTGCAAGTCTGAATGTCAGCTCTGAGCGTGGTGATTGCTGCCATAACCAGGCTCATTAACTGCAGCAGAATTACTTGTGATAATACCCACTCCTCGCCCATAGGAAGATTTTCCCACATACAGCACTGAATTTAGCATGGAATAAGGAAATAGAGCTGGGCTGCTGGAACTTTAAAGGAAAGGTTATCCATTTTTTTTCACATAAGTATCTCATTTTGCTGTTCACACCACTGGTCTTTGATCAAATTAACATTTTACTGTAAGTAGAAGAGCACTCGGTTCATGCTATTCATTATCTTGTCAGGAAACAAGGAGAATAATTTAAACTGGATATATTGTGTAAGGCTTTTTTTTTTCTGTTTTTAATTGGAAAGCACCAGGCAGTGTTACAATCGTGACCTCCTGGCTCCACTGTGAGCAGTACAATATTTACCTGCTGTAAGAAGGAAAATGGAACTGTTTTGAAATATTTTGTTGCCAGGGAGGTGGTTATGTAGTAGAAAACAGCAGTGTAGGAATTAGGAGGAGTTGTGTGACTGAGCTATGCTGAAAAATAGGATTTTGGGCAACACTGGGTTTGCATGAGCTTCATCAAGGCCATTAGTGCGACTGTCACTGGTCATTGAAGGGTTTTTTAGGCTGTGCATAGGATTTGAGAGTAAGAAAATGAGAGTTTTAGCACTGACTGGTGAAAAGCAACTGTGCTGAGGCATTTCCAGAGCCTAAAGGGGCTCCAGGAGAGCTGCAGAGGGACTGGGGACAAGGGATGGAGGGACAGGACACAGGGAATGGCTCCCACTGCCAGAGGGCAGGGCTGGGTGGGATTTGGGCAGGAATTGTTCCCTGGCAGGGCGGGCAGGCCCTGGCACAGGGTGCCCAGAGCAGCTGTGGCTGCCCCTGGATCCCTGGCAGTGCCCAAGTCCAGGCTGGGCAGGGCTGGGAGCAGCCTGGGACAGTGGGAGGTGTCCCTGCCATGGCAGGGGTGGCACTGGAGGGGCTTTAAGATCCCTTTCAAACCTTTCTGCGATTCCCTGACTCTCTCTGCATTTCTCAGCTGAAGTGGGACAGTCCCACACAAACAGAGGGGTTTTTTGAACCTCCCAGTGGCTCCAAGTTGTGTAAGATTCCTCAGGGTTTGCCATTTTCCATCCTGAGTGCCTGTCTCTGGCTGTGCTCTTTCTTCTCACTTCAGGAAAAATTGTTCAACCATTTTTAAGAACAAGATTAGGGGAGGGAAAAAATCCATTTTTCCCCAGATGTTATGAGTTTTTCTTGCTGTTTGGGTGAGGAGCCTGCTGTGCCCAGATTTAATGGAGAAGTTTGATGAGGAGCAGTTCGCTTTTTTCTCATGGTTGTATCTTTTGTTGCTCCAAGTAGAAAAATAATTTCAAAAAAATAATAATTAAAAAACAGCCTCAAGTTTGGCCAGCCTATAAGAGTCTGGAAAAAAGAGTTCACAGAAACTCAGCAGGATCTGGTTTGAATTTGCTCAGGCTGTCCCAGGCACTGCTCCGGCTGGGTGAGCATGAACCAGGCAGGTTTGGCTGTTTCTGGGTGTCATGGGAGGTTTGGGGAGGGGATGGGAGGTTTTGGGAGGGGATGGGAGGTTTGGGGAGGGGATGGGAGGTTTTGGGATGGGAGGGGAGGTTTTGGGATGGGAGGGGAGACGCTCCCCAGGCTGCCCCAGCCACCACTGGGGACATCAGCATGGGAGCAGGACAGGGAGAGGGGAGGGAATGGGGACAGCACCAGGACAGGGACACTTGGAGGGGCTTTTGTGAGGACATTTGGAGAAGAAGCAACGAGGAGAGAAAGGAGGAGAGGAGAAAGGAGGGAAAGAGGAAGGAGGAAAAGAGCAAGGAGGAGAGGAGAAAGGAGGAAAAGAGCAAGGAGGAGAGGAGAAAGGAGGAAAAGAGCAAGGAGGGAATTGTGTGGGTAAGGCTGGTTCTGGGAGTTTGTGGATGTTCTTGAGTCGTGCGAGGTACGAGCTGGGTTTGCCTGCCTGGAGCTAAAGGCACCGTGGAGCACAAAGACAGAAATGGTGCTCCCAGCAGCCACAGTGAATTAGGAAGGGGACAGAGTGACAAGCAGACTGGGGTGGCAGTGGAAGAGGCAAACCCAGAGGGTCTGGCATGGGGCAGCCCTGCAGCCCCTGTGCAGGGTCTGAGCCCTGGCACGGGCAGGGGCAGCTCCTGCAGCACAGGGGGATGTGCCAGGGGCTGCAGGAACACAGAGCTGCTGCCAGTGCTGAATGCACTGCTGGTGCTGCAGCACAGCTCCCCTGAGGGGGGATTAAAGCCAGCAGTGCAGGAGAGTGGGATTAGCTGGGAGCAAACCAAGTGCAGGGGTCACACACAGGACAAGAGGATGAAGCAGAGATCCACTCACCCAGCCATGCTCCTCTCAAAGCTGCATGGAGCAGGGATCTCCTGGGGAAAACCTCCTTGGAAAAGCCACAGCAGGTCCTGTGTGCTGCCATCCCACTCCTGAGCCCTCACACAGGGTGGCTGAGCACCAACCTCAGGCTTGGCTTTTCCAAACTTGTAAATGCTCAAATTTGAAACTCCCATTCTTTTAAGAGGGTTTTGTGTGTCATTTATAATTTATATTGTGATAGCACCCAAAAGTGCTTTCCAGGCTCTGAGCACATCTGTAATTCTGGCTCTAAAAAGCTTCCATTCTGTGAGAGGGGAATAAAAAAGAGGGAAAATGATCAGTATTTCCCAAATAGAATCGCCCAGAGTTTGCACTGATGTATTTTTAACAATGCCTAGGATGAAATCTTGTCTGGAATTATTCCAGGATCTCAACAGGTGTTGGGAATTGGCTGGGGAGGCTGTGCAGAAAGGGCAGCTGACAGCTCACTGTATATGCAGATGTACCACCTATTAGCAATATCCTCTGTGGTTTGCTGCATGCCAGCTGAATGGATTCTGCAAACAATGCTGCACTGAATGGGAGCCATCAGCAGAATTGCTCAAGGCTGCAAAACCCATTACTTACCCAGCACTAGATGGAAGAGCAAGTGCCACAGTGCAGTCAACTTGTCCTGCTTTGCTGGAGTTGTTCTGCAGTTATTAGATCAATATATGTAGCTGCGCATCTAATAAAGTACCAGAAAATAATTTATCTCAATGTGGATTGTTAGCTCAGTATTTATCCTAATATTATCCAGCCACATAAACAACATAAATCCCTTTTTGTGCCTTTTTTTGCTGCTGTCTCCACGTTTTCCAAGCACACAATGGGTTGTGTCCCCTGCTCTGATTATTGGAGCCACGTCACTGTACTTTTTACAATCACATTTTAATTACAGCTGTGGAACCTATGCAGAGTCATTTAATACAATGTTGTGAGCAAATAGCGCAGATGATGCGTTTAGGATTTGATTGCTGTTAGTTTATTCATTGATTAAACATGCAGAGTCTGCTGTGACTGTGAGGAGTCACAGACCACACACACACAGGGCTTGTTCACTGTGGGGTCTGTATTTTCTATAGATTTGATATTTGCTATAGATTTTATATTCATTATAGGTTTTATAGTACTGTAAGCTGTTATTTGCTATAGCTTCTATATTGACTATAATTTTATATTCACTACAGGCTTTCTATTTGCTCTGTATTGACTATTTGAGATGGTTTTCCAAAGGCTTAGCAAGGAGTCTGTGGCAGTTTGGGTGGCTCAGAAATGGCACTGGGAATTCATCATTCCATAAAGGAAGGGATCCATCAGCTGGTCAAGAAAAGTTCTGACCTTCGCTGGTGGCAGCTGATGGATTTGGTAGAATAGGTCTTGGAAGTGGAGAAAGAAAATTATTTTGGCTATCTTCTGAAAGCACAGCATGATTTGGATGGAGTAGGCCAGGCAAAAAGCAGTGATTACTCAAGGGAGAAAGCAGTGTGGTTTTATAACAATAAAATACATTTTTTATAAAAAAACAAGAAGACAATCTTGCCAGGAGGAGTGTATCTTATAAAAGAACCAGGTTTTGTTCCATTTCTAACAGAAGCTTACAGACAGTTATGAAAAGGAGTTTGCTGCTATTTATTGCCTGCAGTTACTGATCCATCTGTCTCTACCCAAACTCTCATACAGACAATTTTCCCTCATCATTCTATCTTTCTCCTTTCTATTATTATTCAATTTTTAGATGGGAATTTTGACCAGTGGCCAAGTCAGAGGCTTATCAGGTATTGCGTAAATCCTCAGCAGCTGGTAACTGAGCTGTGCAAAATTGTCACTTTAGGGTTAAATATTGTTGAATAAATAGACCTGCTGAAAGAACATAATCTAACAATTCATGTTTTAGGGAATAATTACTGCAGAAAGACAGCCCACAACATTGTATGTGTGTTTGAGAGAGTGGTCAGAGTATCTTTTAATTCAGCATTTACCCGTGAGAATTATTCCCATGAGGAGCCTTGCAATAAAATCTGCTTGGTCTATGAGAATAGAAAGAAATTGAATAAAAAGACTCCATTTCCACTTGTATTTATTCAGTCTGGGAAATTCAGTGGGCCGCAGCATTAGTATCAGCAGGGGATTCCTTGCTCCTAGCGTTAAATTACTGTCATAATCGCTCAATTATTTCTTCCTTGTACTGTTTAAAATAAAAATCCATCACATTCTATGTTTTTTTCTAACATTTATTAGGTTGAGTGTTTAGGAAAATCAATTATATTCAGTCAGGCATGAATTGATGAATGTTCTTGTAATAATTGTCAGTTGTTAAACTGAATGTACTTTCTCTTTTCACCCCTTTTCATTTCCTTCAGAGGGCAGAGGTGGCTCAGAGAGAGGCAGAGACCTTAAGGGAGCAGCTCTCATCAGCCAACAAATCTCTCCAACTTGCCACGCAGATCCAGAAGGCACCTGATGTGGTGAGAGAAAATATTTCCTGACTCTTACAGGTTTCTGACATTCCTGCAGCACAGCTCCTGCAGTTTCTGCCCACAGCTATAAAAACAGCTGTTGGAAGTTGTATTTTACCTGCAAGGGAAAGGTGTTCCCTGGGGTTTGTGGTGGGCTCAGCTCCTGAGGGGTTGGTGGCTGGAGGGGACCACAGAAAGACAGAGGTGACTGTGGTGATCCATCACTGCCTGCTCCAGGGGGATGCTCAGTTCAGCATCAGGAATCATTTCAGAAATCAGAAATCATTTCAGAAATCAGAAATCATTTCAGAAATCAGAAATCATTTCAGCTCTCAGAAATCAGAAATTTCACGTGGCTGAGGCATCAGCAGAGGAGGGAGAGAGGCAGCAGGAGAGCCTTGGTGCCTGTGGGGCTCCATCCCCAGAGCTCCCTGCCTGCTCTGCCTCTCCTCACTCCATGTCTGGCAGAGAAACTGGAAATAGATTTGGTCCCACTCCACTTCTCCCTGGCTGTATCAAACTGAGAATTGCACCTATCAATCCTTGGAAATTGAGGAGTTACCCTTCACTCCTGCTTGCTGCCTCCCTGTGTGGCTCTGAATAAAGCCAAGGCTGCTGGTGGGACCTGCAGGCACAGGGGGCTCTTGCAGGGCTCCAGCTGGCCCTGGGTGAGCAGGTATCACAGATGAGCAGCCAGATTATTTTGATTTTTGTTTGCCAAAGGAGAAATAGGAGTATTTAAATGTAAATACGCAATTAAGTGAAATTTAGTCTACTTCTGAGCAGCAGATTTAAGAAACAAAAGAAATCATTGCTTTTTTTTTCCCTTGCAAGCCTTATACGTGCTTGACTGATAGCAGAGGAACACATGGCTGCCTTTAAAAATCATTTGCAGAGAACAAGTAACAAACCATAAGTCCTCCAGATCTGTTTGGTTGTCTATTAATACAACCCAGTATTTTCTCAGAGAAGCCAGAAGATAGACAAGTAGGCTGCAAAACAAAAAATAAAAAGCCTGAATATCACTTGTAACTCTGAATTACCTGCCTCTTCCTATCTCGTGTCCTAGTCTTATCATTATTTTAACATTAGGTCTTTCTTGTATTTAATAGTACTTCTGCACTTCATTTATATTTAATATGACAACTACTGCAGGATGAAAATGATCATTATCTATCTTATTTCAGACTCCACGTTCTAGTCTCAATAGGCACAAGCAGCAGATGATTATACAACTTGTGATGTTTCATGCAAGCAAATTAGAGGTTTTTTCAAGTTAAAAGTGTAATTCAGTGTAATAGGAGAGCGTTGTTAACTGCTGTTCGTACATGCAGCTCTCTGTGAGTGCAGGGGGTGTAGTCACTGGGAATCCAGCTGAATGCTTAGGAGATGTGAGAAAGGGGGTTTTGTTGTTGCTGTATTCCCAGAAAAGAGGGGATGGAGTACATTTCAGTCTGCTGTCAGTGTCAGGGTGTCACTGGGGTGAATTCTCAGCTCTGGCACCGCAGATTGTTGGTTTAGCTCTCACCATCTTCATCCCCCCCTTGCTGAATGGATTCTCTGCTCCTTCCCTGGTGCCTCTGAGGAGCAGCCATGAACCTTTGGGAGATGCATTTTGGGCTCTTCAATGGGATGTGTGCCCCTCCTTGGGCTGCCCAGTGCCCCCCACACGGGCACAAGGCTTTCCTCACGTTCCCCATGGAGGAGCTCAGAGCTCCCCAAAGCACCACAGCTGTAATGCAGCACAAAAGGAGACAGGGATGGTACAGCTCTGTTATTTTTTCTTATCTCTTTTATCTTTTCTGAATGCATCCAACTTCTTCTGGACCCCTCTGTCCTCTCTGCTTCCTTGTCCTCCCACGAAGGCAGCCCAGAGAGGAAGTTCCAGACTTGAGGACAGATTTGACAGCTGTGGCAAACTGGAAGAGGGGAAGATTCAGGAAAGGGAATTTCTGAAAGTGGTGACCAAAGAGAGAATGGCCTTGTCTTAGAGCTGTCACATCTCTCTTCTTCCCCGTGGAGGGATGCTTGCAGTAATATTAACATGAACAATTTTCATGCAAGGAGCAAGTTCATTGGAAGCAGTAGTTTGGGGCAATTTTTGACAATTTTGCCTGAAACGTGGAGTGTGCACACAGAGAGCCACAGGCACATGGCTCTGCCGCTCCTGATTAAGAAATTCTGCTCCATTACTTCCGAATATTTTATCTGATTAGTATTTTGTAAGCACAGATTTTCATAGTTGTCAAAGCATTTGGGCTATTAATAATAAATAGATCTAAATAGAATCCTTTGACTTTCACGGCTGCATCTTTCCAGTGCACTTATGAAATAGGGAAATTTATTCCCTCTGTTCTCCCCTGTTTTCCCAGAGAGCTGCCCTGGGGTGTAGGAAATTCCAGATTCTCGGTGTCAACACAAGAGTCCCAGATTTAGGAATTATCTGTGTTTTGTGCCACCCAATTTTGAGTTTGCTGCTTGCCAGGCTGCCCTGGGTTGGGTGTGCTGCCTTTCCTCCCCTTTTCAGTGTGACCCTCTGTTAAATTGGTGCCATAATTGCTGAATTAAATTGCAGGAGCAGGCCATCGAGGTGCTGACCCGCTCCAGCCTGGAAGTGGAGCTGGCGGCCAAGGAGCGCGAGATCGCCCAGCTGGTGGAGGACGTGCAGAGGCTCCAGGGCAGCCTCACCAAGCTGAGGGAGAACTCCAGCAGCCAAATCTCCCAGCTGGAGCAGCAGCTGACAGCCAAGAACAGCACCCTCAAAGTAAGGCTCAGCCCTGCCCCAGGGGTGGCTCACTCATGGTGATTTTGGGATGTGCTGTTCACTTTCCTGTGGTCCTGAGCCACTGGCTTCTTCTGGTTTCTGTGGCTTTGTGGAATCACAGATTTGAGTTAGAAGGGACCTTCAAACCCATTCCACCTCCCTGGTATATTGTTTTCTAAGGGATCTTCAAACCCATTCCACCCCCTGATATATTGTTTTCTAAGTGATCGCCATTTTTTTTTAATTCTAAATGGCCCAATCCTTTCTGGTTTGAAATGTGTTTTTGCAGAACAAGGCAACCTTTAGGATTAAAATCACCATCAAAGCCCAGCATACCTGACCATGGATATGTAATGAAACAGTTGAACTGGAAAGGCACAGAAAGTCCCTCTTAGATTTTCAAACTTTTCATTGCTATTCCAGTTGTACATATTGAAGATTTGCAGGGAATTGGTTTAACTTTCAATTTCCCTGCTACCCCCTCCAGTTCACTCCACTGGAAATGGGAAGTGTATCATTTAGGGCATAGAAACAAGCAAAATCAGGACATGGGGAAGGTTTTTACCTTCAATAACTTAATTATTTTAACTGTGTATTTGCTGCACAATAATTCCCATTTATAATCAGCAGTCTGGCTCTATACTCATTTGCATAGGAGCAGCACTGCACCAGGAGCAGAAGGAACAGCTAAGAATTCCCTGAGTGACCCTTTTAGCTCTCTTGGGCACTTTCACTTTCCCTGTGCTGAGCCCACACAGTTCTGATCTCTGAGCATGAGAAATGTTTCCTGACGTGGGGTATGAATCAGTTTCCTGTAACTCTGCTCTCCTTCATTGTTCCATCTATGAGCTCCAAAGTGTAAACAGGATAAATTTATCTATTCCATTAAAGACTTGGTAGTTGTGCAGGTTTGATAGTCTGAGAGTTTTCTGAGAGCAGGAGGCTGATGGTTCCCACTCAGCCCTGACTGCGGCGTGGGCAGCTTTGCTCTATCAGGATGATTTAATGTTCAATTGAAACTCTTACAAATTGCTCTAATTCTGACATTTTTTTAGCAGTTCCTGGTTTTGCTGTGGTGGAGCATAATTCACATGGAGAGGGACCTGTTAGGAGGGAAAGCTGAAGTGTTGCAGACAGTGTTTTCTGCATGTTTTAAGCCAGCTTTGCAGAATTTTTATGAAAATTCAGTGGAGCAAAGGACACTATTATGTAACTCCATTGGCAGCATCAGTCTCTGCCCACCTGGCACCATGTGGGCACCACTTTTATTGAGGGAGAAAGGAGCTGCCCTGGTTCTGAGGGACCCATTCTGCTGGCTACACCCCTGTTCAGGGGATTTTTTTATTTTACTTTTTTCATTAAGCCTGATAGAAAATATCTTGAGTCCTTGCACTTGACAGATTTTCTTGGAATAAAGCGTGTTCCTGGTGAGGTCAGTATTAGTTTAGCCATTAACTTCAAAGGGAGTAGGATCACAGAAATGACAGAGCAAGTCTTTGATTTCCATTTCAGTAATCTCCTTCCATTTTCTCATAGCCTTGCCTGGCTAATGCTCTGTATTTAGCTTTCTGTTGATAGTGTCTGATGTAGTGCCTCTATTGATAAAGTTTTACTCATTTCAACCCTCTTTAACCTTATTTGTTGCAACTATAAAGATATTTCTGAGTAGTTACTTTCACCCCAAAGTGCTGGGAGAGCCTGTGCCAGGCACAGTCTGTACAAAGCACCAGACCTCAGGGATGATGTGCTGATCTCCTCTTTGATTATGGAGGAATTGCTTCTGAAATAACAGATTTTAATGGTTGCCTCCACAGAAAACAACTCACAGTTTCACAAATTAAAGCAATGTTCTCAACCTCTATCTTGGGGGAATTGTTTAATACTCTATGACTTAATGAAACAATACAGGAATACTTCCAAAATTATTGCTTCTTTATCTTCATCTGATCTAATAATCAAAACATGTCCTCTAGTAACAAGACTTTTCTCACTCTAATTGTATTAACCCTTTGTGGCTGGGTGCTGGAACATCCCTGCTCCCCAGTTAAAATTCAGTAATGTGAGCTGATCACTCTAAACTGAACTACAGTGTTAATTTAATGGTTATTTAAATGTTTTAAGCCCCTCCATACAGCCCCTGCTGTTTACCTGTGCCACTTCAGTTAATGATACAGTGGTGATTGTATTTTCTAAGTAACAGGAGGAGGGACCCAGTCTCTGCATGCTCTAACACGGCTTCATTCACACCACAGATGCAGGATGATTCTTTAGCATGGGATATTTGCAGATTTAATGTGCAGTAAAAGCCACCAGTCCATTCCTTCTGCCCTCTGGCTCCTGCATTTTTGAGGTCGTTGGAATATGTTTTGTCTGAATTAACCAGGTTGATATTTAGTGCAAGATATTAGTTCCTCCAGATTGTCTCACAGCTTGAACCTTTGTTATCCCGAGTTCTGTGCCTTTTACAGGGTTCTTGGAGACAATTACCATACTAATACATTTTAAAACAGTCATCGACTGGGAGGATGCCAAGTGCCTAAATGCTCTGCTTCCACACAGGCACTGCATCCTCAGTTGTTAGTTTATATTGTTTAGTAAAGGAGATGTTTAGGTGCACATTTTCCATGGCAACAATCTCTACATGAGGTACTTGGAAATGATGGATGTGTGTGTTTTTTATACAATCCAAAGTAAAATATTGCTGGTTGTCATACTGCTGTAGCAGCACACAACTACCTGAGAGCCCAAAACAGCTGCATTTTGTCAATATCTCTTTTTTTACCTTTATTTTTCTACCTGTGTTTTGTACCTAAATTTTCCAGAAATACTCTACCAGGGTATAGCACTTCCCTGCACAGAATAACATTTAACAGAGATGGTATTAAAATGAGAGTCATTAGCTTTTCTATGGTTTGTATCTGTTTCTACAAAAGGCTGTTTTCTTAGCATACCCTTGCATAAATAACTAATGTATTAATTCAGGGTGTTATTTGTTTTAAATTTCTTCTGGTCTGTTTTTACCAAGAACTGGTGTAAGTTGCCAGTTATTCCTGCTGTTATTCCTGCTCTGGACCCAAAATGTTACAAGTCACAGGGTTAAGGAAAAGGTGAATTGCAGTGGATTTGTAGAGCACCAGAGACAGAAGGACAAAGTGACAAGAGCCAGGAGAGCAGAAGGACATTTGGGTTTTTCAGGTCCTCCCCTGCCTGTGACCACCTGGAAAACTCTCACTGTGCTGCTGGGTCTGCTCCCAGTACCATGGGCTCTCTGGCTCTGTGGTTTCATTTCAAGATCCCTCTCCAGCCTGACCTGATGCACTAAAATTCCACCTGGGTGCCTCGTTGAAGTCCCTCTGTTCTGCTCAGTCTTGAAAAGCTGCTTGAACTCAGGGCCTGTTGTAGCTGAACCTCCTCAAAATGTGACACCTCAGGCCCTGGGACTGCACAGTTCATTCCCCTAATGAGATTTCAGCTCACATTGTAAATCATCAAAACCTCTTTAATATTTGTAGGATTTTCCTGGTCACATCAACCAGGATTTTCCTAATTATGTCAGAACACCTGAAGCACTGTGTCTGCTACCTAAAGCAAAGTCAGTTCTTCCTATAATTCCAGACAATAAATGGAATTTGGTAAGGAAAACCTACTAAAACTTGCCCTGTATTTATTCCAGGTGGAAAAAAAAGAAAAAAGAATTGTTGTAGTTAAAACAGACACTTCATTTTTCTTTTTAACACAACTGGAATGACTGCACAAGCACTGATGACAAGAGAGGCTGGGGCACGAGACCTTTTTAAGAGGCCACTCATTTCATCAGAGTCCCAGAGAGTGCAGATCCCACACTGAGCAGCAGCTCCTGTGATCCATTAGGAGCTGCTCCTTGAGCAGGGCCTGGCTGCCCCTGCAGGGAGATTCCTCTCATCTGCTGGTGGTGTCAAACAGCAGGGACAGCCCCTCCAGAGGGCTGTGGCACTGGAAATGTGGGTGTCCCTTTGTCACTGCTCCTCATATCCCTGCTAATGGCAAGGCAGAAGTGTCAGCAGTGGGAGAGCTGCTAGGGCTGGGGAGGAGATCCTGGAAAACGTGGCACAATAGCTGCAGGTCCCACAAAGCCAAATTTAAATTACTGAGATGGCAAACCATGGATTCACTGTCCTGGGGGTGCTGTGCTGCATCATTCTGGGGTTTGTACAGCTCTGAGAGGGGTGATACCCACACCCTGATTTACTGGGGAGGACAGCACAGGGAGCAGGTTCCCAGTTCTGTTTATGGGGCTGCATTTGAAACAGCTTTGCTAAAATTATCCAAGTTCCCAGCAGCCCTCCCCTGCCCTCCTCCTGCATCCAACAAACAGCCCCAGAGGGGGTGTAGGATACTGAATTCCCTTCTCCCCTGCAAACAGCCTCTCCTGGACATAAAGTCCTGTTTTTCTTTTTCATGTCATCTATTCCTTTCCTTTTCAAAGTAGATTCTCTGTCTTTGAGGTGATACTCCCCGCGTTATTTCTGTTTCCCGTGACCTTTGGGATTCTGTGCCAATTTTAACACCAAAAATGAACTGAAGCAGAGCTAGCCTGGCTTTATCCCTGGAAGTTGCAAGCCAGTAAATTCTGTTCTTTGCTGAGATGCAGGTGTGCCTGCACTAAGCAAAGAAATCCTTGAAATGGATGTGGCTTGTGCCAGCAATGTAACAGCATCAATCATGCATCGCTGTGTTTCAGGGCTCCTGAAGCATTTACCCTGCAGGGATGGGAGCTGGGTAAGGTCCAAGAGTGTGGATTTGCATCCTGGATTGTGGCAGAGGGTTTGGCTCAGCCTTTGGGGCATCCTCACCCCCAGGAGGAGCTGCCCTGGGTGGGGCAGAGCAGAAGGAGCTGCTGGGGTGGCCTCAGTGCACAGCAGCTCCTGCACCC
Organism: Cisticola juncidis; assembly: GCA_013400215.1. Lineage (NCBI taxonomy): Eukaryota > Metazoa > Chordata > Aves > Passeriformes > Cisticolidae > Cisticola > Cisticola juncidis. The sequence goes on from VXBR01001490.1 coordinate 193,073, forward strand.
AGGGGTGCTCACCAAACCCCCTGGCAGAGCTGTTTTGTTTGAGGGGCTGGAGGAGCCTCCCAAACCAACAGCAGCTCCTTCACTCTATCTCTTTATCATGTAGATAAGGTTATCAAGAACTGTCCTACTGAAATCCTGTATGTGCCAAAGCATCCTGCTTGTTTATCCCTGAACATTTCAGCTGCCCCGTTTTTTTTCCCTAATTCCTTCATCCCCAATCTTTTCCCTGAACATGACAGTGACACTGCAAACAGCCAAACTGGGACCCACTGAATTCTGTCATGCTTGGCACTCTGTAAACAAAGGATGAGCGAGGTATAATTGTGTTTACGTTTAATTGGTTATAGTTTGTTTTCTAATATATGTAAATTAGGTATGAGTCATTAACCCTCACTTGTGCTCTGCTGTATATATGGAATAATTTGAAGATGATTTTCAAAGCCTGCAGAAAAAAATAACAATGTAAATAATTAAATCCATGTTCTCTCTTTTAAAGCAACTGGAAGAAAAACTGAAAGGACAGGCTGATTATGAAGAGGTTAAGAAAGAATTAAAGTAAGTGTTAAATGCTTACATAATTTTTTCACTAACTGGTGGAACAGTGCTTGTTAAATGAAACCACAAATCTGTGTTCTTGGAACAATAAAGAATTCAGTCAAAACCACATAGACAAGGAAATTGGGAATATTGGCAGAAATTGAATCCAGAACCAGTGGAACTGCTATATCTGAGAGGGCTCCTTTTTGTTGCAGCAGAAGATCACAACAGCAAATAAAACACATGTCCATGAAGAAAAACCACTAAAACTATTGTCCACAAAGGGAAAAAAGTTCCAAAATCTGTGGTGTTTTAGGTGGATCACTCTTTAAAAATCTCCAGACAACAGCTGAGGGTAATGTGGACCAAAAATGTCCTGCAGAGCCTTTGGCCATGGTACCTTTTCTCTGCTCCTGCCTGCCAGTGTTCAGCACTAACCAGTTTAATGCTGGGTTTGTTTCACTGTATATTTTTGCTAATATATTGTGGTTTTAAACTAAAGCCACAAACAGCCTCTTCCTATTTCAAGGGATTTTCTTAAGAGACTTAAAAGAGCCTCATTTTAAACTCTAACAAGATAAGCTGTCAGGTTCAGAAGAGAACTTTTCTGACTGGAAATATGTTTAGTGTCAAGGTTTAAATAACTGTGAGAAACTCCCATCTCTTCTTTCATCATTCTGGCATTTCTGTGTGTGTTTTAAAAAGGCTGGAATAACCCATTCCCTGGTTTAATGAGGTATTTCAGATGAGGCTGGTAGTCATGTGCTTTTGTTTACACGTCCCTGGAGAATATGGAAAGCAGATTTGGATTTGCAAGCCCCAAAACTGCCCAGCCCCTGGTGCTGATTTATTCAAGCCACGCTGGCTGAGGTTCTGGTTCACCCCCAGCTGCAGCACACCCTGATGGAGGGCTTGAATTTTCACTTAAATCCAATGAATTGACCATTTCTTTGGTCATTCTACCTGATTATTACCTGGGCTCCAAATAGCATCATCATTTAGTGATTTGGGGTACATACATTCATGTCCTCTCCTGAATTAGGGGAACAGCTTCAGGTTTAGCCAGTTTATGTCCTCATATGTAAAGCACTGAATGAGAATAAGGCCACCAGCTTCTTGCATTAGATATTAAATGTGAATGTGCTGAAACAACAAATGAGTTTGGAATCCTACCTGGTTTGAAGCAAAGGTTTAATACAACAGCACTAGGACTTAAAGCCAGACTTAAGGTGCCAAGAACCCAATATACTCATTGAGTATACTCATTTAAGCTTACTTTGCATTTGTACTTTTAGTACAAACCTTGTATTCCTGGTGTTTGTACCTATATTTTAATAATTTTATATTTTTTTTACAACACTGACTTACATGAGGGCAGGGCTGGAAAGGCAGATGAGAGAAGCTGTGGCTCAGGAGGCTTCGTGTGGAGCTTCTGCTCAGGATGAGCCTGCAGTGAAATAAATGGGAGACTCTCCTGGAAGTGGCCCTGGTTGGGTGCCAGTAAATTAACCCTGTTTTCCCTGCTGTTCCAGCTTTTATATCTCTAATTTGTGGATTGGTAGCTGGCTTGTAAGGGCCCTGGGGTGCATCACCACCCTGTGGGGTGCTCTGGGGGTTGAGAGCCTCCAGAGAGCCCTGAGGCAGCTGCTTCACCCCATCCCTGTGCTCCATCTGACCCAAAAGCTGTGCTGAGGGCTGGGTGTGCATCCCCTGGCAGGGACAGTCTGATCTGAAGGGAGACTTGATGAAAATGAGATGGGAGGAGTCTCAGATCTGCAAATCTGGAGCCCTCACACTGAATCCTGCAGCACCTGCCTTGTGCCCTGAAACACTGGCAGAAATGAGCTGCTCATAATGTTTGCAACAAGAGAGAAGAGATCTTGTCAGCAAGGCAGGAAGAGAATAAGAGAATTTTTTTAGGTGTTTTTGGCACTGATGTATTTTTTTAATCCCTCCTGAGATGTTAGAGGCATTCTAGGCTGAGGTGTCTCAACATCAGCCACCCTCTGACTCCGGAGGAGCTTAGGTGGGCCCATGTCAGGATCTGGCATGGGAGGATTCTTCACTTTCTGCCTTGGCTTTTGTGCCTGATGGCTTCTAAAGCTATTTTTGAGATCTGAGAGCTCTGTGTGTGCTCTCAGTTCCTCTGGAGTCGCACGACAGCGCTGACCCTGCTGCCTTTGCAGCCGGGATCAGACAAACACAAAGTCGAGCTGTCCCAATGCACTCTTTGCTTTGCAGTCAGAGCTTTCAGGTTTTCTTAGATGTGCAGATTTAAGTCACAAGATCATTCCTTTTAAAAAAGCAGGTAACTGATCTTGAGCCACAGATTGAGTCAAGATCTCCTGGGCAAAGATATTCCTGGAATCCAAAGAAGAAACGTTGTGCTTCCTCGTATTGCTGAGGAGAATGTGTCTTTTGTGACACATTTGGAGAGTCGTTTTTGACATGTTTAACTTTTACATTCTTTTAAAAATGAACCTGCCGGAGTGAATATTCCTCTTAGGGCAATTAGAGGTGCCATCAGCTTGATTTTTAGTATATTTTGTGTTTCAACTAGATAGGAAATTACCTGTGAGACTGTCAGAAAGTTAATTCAGTTAGCAAAGAATCCCTTCAGGGTGGCAGAGGTCAGAAGGATTCCAGCCAAGGTTTGAATACACATTGCCTGCACCAATCTCCCTGTAAACACAACTGCTGCAAGGCTCAGGATCCTTCCTGAGGGTCCCAGCTGGCAGCAGAACCAAAATGCATCAACCTGTGCAAGGAGAGGTTTGACAGGACTGGGGCTTCAGAGGCAGATTTTTGGTGTGGGGAACCAAATATAACCATAAACAGGTTTGTCCTTCCAACCACTGTCAGCCTGGTTCTGGGAGTGCTCAGGGCACCACTCACATCTGCTCCTTTTGGGAGAGAGCAGCTTTTTCTGGCCTAGCCTCATCCAGGAGGAAGGAAGGTGTTTGGAATGCAGCTGGATTGCTCCACAGGGCAAAGCCACGTGTGGTAAGTGGGGTCACACCTGCTCTGAACTGAAATGGGATTGCCACATGATAATTTCCTGTTCAAACTGGGTTTGAAATTCAGATGGGTCTCCTCATTTGGGCATCCAGGGATGTGCATTAGGCCTGGCTGTCCCTGCAGAGGCCATTCCCTGCAGAATTCATGGAAAAAGGGACCTGCCAGTGGCTGGGGATTTCCCTGGATGAGTCTCTGTGCCTTTATCTCCCCCAGCCCCTCAGAGTCCTGGGGTGCAGAGCCTGCAAAGGAGTGTCCCTAGAAACTTTGGGGAATTTGCCACCTGAGTCACTCAGTGTGATGTCAAAGTGGTGTCAGGGACTCTGAGAACTCGAGCCTTTGGTCCACATCCTCTCCCCTGGGCTGGCACGAGTCCATGATGGCACAAGGAGTTGTTTGTGCCCGTGCCTGAGCTGCTGTGCCCATGCAGAGTCCTCAAACATCACTGCAGGTGCTCTGTGGGGGGATGGCAAGAGGTGGCACTGAGTGCTGCCATGTAATGAGTGATTGCCAGAAATGTGGGCTTTCATTAATTACTTTATTTTAGGGATGCCTGTCACAATTAACCCTGCACGCAATGAGTATGCACAGATGCAAGATACATGAGGTCTCTTTCTCAGAGTGGCTTTTTTTTTCTTGGGTTTGCTGTGACTTTGAGTGATCTTAAATGGCCCAGAGACCTGATTTCCAGAGTCACTTAATGCACATCTAACTCTGGATTAATCCAGGCACAGCTTCAGGCAGTTAATGGTGCCTGGCTAACTCCTCAATGTATCCAGAACTAGTTCCTGGGTATTCATACTGGACTTCTGCCTTTTTTTCCTCTCAGTTTCCACATTTCATGGAATCACTGAACGTTTTGGGCTGAAAAGGACTTTAAAGCTCATCCAGCCCCACCCCCTGCCATGGACAGGGACACCTTCACTATCCCAGGTTACTCCAAGCTCCATCCAGCCTGGACACTTCCAGGGATCCAGAGGCAATTCCAAAACCTTTAATACTATTTTTTTTAATAATGATCCACAGCTTTTAATACAGTTTAATACATGATTAAATAGATTATTCCCACTCACAGAGTTCCTGGTGCTTTATACATGACAAATGCTGTATAAACACCATCTATATGTGTTTATGTGCTTTTCTTCACCAAATGAATGTTGTCTTTGTACAATAAGAAGCTGAAATCATTTATTGCTTCAGTCTGAGGAAGTTCATGTCCTGCCTGCAGCAGGCTGATTTTAAAAAAATTTATCCACAAAGCACAGTAATAAGTCTGGATTTTCTGCAAGATTCTGGTTTGCCAGACAGCACAACTCTAACTGAAAGCCTCTGAAGGGAGATGTCCTCTGACCACTCACTATTTGTATAAAATACTGACAATGAGACTATCAGATTCTTCTCCTAATGTACTTATAAATATTTGGATCTTTCATATTCCTTAAGAAATATTGGGCCATTTTGTCTTCCCCTTGCCATAGAACGAGGGGATTATTAAAATGAAAAACTGCCTTTTAGCCTGTAGTGCCTTGCTTGGGAAGATTATTTGTGCATATTTTCCTTGCTGGTGTATATTCTGTACTGTGGTGGTGATTCCCCTGTTTTGTTGCTTTGCTACAACTTCGTCATTCCCTTCCAGCTTCACAGATAAATTTATATCGTTCCTGACAGCTTAAAATGTTATATCCTTATTAACCTTTAAATTTACGCTTTAAACTGGCCTGGTGGGACTGCATATGGAATGATTTAGATGATGCTCGAGAAAATTTTCTTGTCCAATAACTGGTTTGAGGAGTTGTTCTGTATTCATTAGGAAATCTGTGTTACTGCAAGGAAAGCTGTCATCACTCGTGGTGCTGCTGGAGAACAGGACATGATAATGTTAATGCTCGTTAGTGGAGCTGTTATGAAAAGGAGAAACAGAAAATAATCTCTTTTTTCTGCCTTCCACAGTATATTGAAATCCATGGAGTTTGCACCATCTGAAAGCTCTGGTGCGCAGGTACTGAACTTTTGTTTTCTTACTTATTCAGCAGCTCAGTTGATTACCAAGAATTTTGTCTTGCAATTCCTTGGTGTTGACATCCACAGTTTCCTGTTGATGTTGAGTCTTCTGGGTCCATCCTTGTTTTTCCTGATGTTTCCTTATGTAAAAAGCTGAACTGGACCTTTTTTTTTTTTTTTGCCTGGTAATTTCATTTAAGTGGTCAAGGACAAAGTGACGTTTCAGCTGTGGTGGAGTAGATAAACCAGAATGTTGTGAAGTTGAGTCATTTAAAGATACTGGAGGTGGTGTACGGGCAGCACACTGTGCAAGGACTTCAGCATTTTTCAGTATTTGTTAGCCTTGAAAATTTCTTTTCACAAAAGAAAACAAACCTTGGAGCACTGAGAAAACTCTGCTGTGCCAGCAAATTAATCTTGCTTCAGTTTAAAGGTTATGAATTAAATTCCTGTTTCTGAAGTCTGAACTGAATATCGATATCCTGGGATTAATTTTCAATGTTTTTTTAAATGATCAAGGGTTAGATATTTAGGGGAGAGTAAATAGCAGGTTTCTCTGACTGATGTTATTTTGAACAAATGGTTTCTGCTGAAAATGCAGCATGCCAAGGAAATGCTTAGCTTGGGTCAGTTGACCTAGAAGGAATAATATAATCTTAACTCCTGTTTTAATCAGATTAAAAGAAGTCTACAGCTTTTAAACTGAGAGCGTGCCAGGACCATTTAAAAATAAGTAGGATTAAGAAAACATTCTGTTACACATCTTAAAATAATGCAGAATTGATGAATGATTTACAGTGGAAATTAAATAGTGACACTCTTCCATGGCTCAGACCAGAGCCCGGAGTGATTCCTGCCGATATTCCCTCTCTGCCTTCAGAGACTAGTCTAGCATTTGGGGGGCTTTAAATTTTTTTTTTCCTCTCTGAACTCCTTTTCAGTGCCTGAGTGAGATTGTGAATGCTTTGAGAAACAACCCTCCCCCTTTGGTTCCCTTTAGGATGCATCCAAGCCTCTGGAGGTGCTGCTGCTGGAGAAGAACCGCGCGCTGCAGTCGGAGAACGCCACACTGCGCATCACCAACAGCGACCTCAGCGGTAAGGACACCCCAAATCTGAATTTGGGCTCCTGAGCTGTCCTGTGACAGGAGGGAGGGCTGAGTGAGAGCTGAGTGTCTGAGTAATGCATGGCAGCAGGATTGAGAAGCAACAGGAGCACTGAGTAACGTTGGATTTCTGGAGTTTTATAGGCCGGATGATGAAGTAGAAGTTAGAGAGTCTATAAAGGTTAAGGGAGAGGCATTACAGGCTGTACCAGTGTTTGAGGCTGTCTTCTGTTTTGGGAACAAATCCATCTCTTTCCCACACACACAGTGTTATGCAAAATGTTTGCATGTAGAACACAGTCTTCCTGTCTGATACACTTGGATATACCACCAGCAGGTCAGCTTGGGAGAGCAAAATCCTTTCTTTCCAGCGAAGTGTGTTTGCTGTTTGGCTTTCCTAATGTGGGCTTTTACATCTTGTGTGCACATTTTTTAAATGGCAAGTCATGGAATTTCCAGATTCTTGAATGATGGTTTTTGCAGCTGGAAGAAAGTTAAAAGTTGCCACTGGCCCTGGGATTACTGAATTCTGAAGCGTTTTATGACTTTTAACTGAGCGATCTTGGTGCATCCACCTAATGGTTATTCCTTTATTCAAATTGGTTTGTTCCAAAATGTAAATGTTTGCTGCATTTGGGTTCAGTCAGGTCCAATGAGTCATATCTTGAATGAGAGACAACAGAGAGACTTGCTGTCTGTAACTGCATTTATTTAACTGTATCACTGCACTTCATGTAACTGTTCTAGTGTTAATGTCTGTAAGGGGGATTCTCCAGGCTGCAACATACAAGAAAGGTGCAAACATGAAATGCATGTTGTTTGTTTTGGGGGCCTTGTTTGGCTTGAAAATTTTCAATCATGGAAAAAAAAAACACCTAAAAATAAAAATTGAAAAAAAAAAGAAAACCAACAACTGAAAACAAACCAAAAACAAACAAAACCAAAACTCCCACCGCCACTCCATTGGCCCGTGTCAATCTGCACTTTTTTTTTTCCCTTTGCGGGGCAAACTTTGCATTTTTTTATCTTGGTTTTTCCCTCTTTGACCCCCCATAATGCATTATGTTTGACCTTCCTTGTAGGGTCAGCCAGGAGAAAAGGGAAAGACCAGCCTGAGAGTCAGCGTCCTGCAACCTTGCCGGCCTCCCCTCCTTCCCAGTTGCTCCGCAACGCGGGGGAGCAGGCTTCCAATACTAATGGTACACACCAGTTCTCACCAACGGGTTTAAGTCAAGACTTTTTCAGCTCATCCCTGGCGAGCCCCAGCTTACCCCTGGCCTCCACAGGAAAATTTGCACTAAACTCTCTCCTCCAGCGACAGCTAATGCAGTCCTTCTACTCCAAGGCAATGCAGGAAGCAGGAAGCACAAGCATGATTTTTCCAACAGGTCCATACAGCACAAACTCCATATCTTCCCAAAGTCCATTACAACAAAGCCCGGATGTAAATGGCATGGCCCCATCTCCCAGCCAGTCAGAAAGTGCTGGGAGCATCTCTGAAGGAGAGGAGATAGACACGGCCGAAATTGCACGTCAGGTGAAAGAGCAGTTGATCAAGCACAATATTGGACAGCGGATATTTGGACATTATGTGTTGGGACTGTCACAAGGGTCTGTGAGCGAGATCCTGGCCCGGCCTAAGCCATGGAATAAACTGACTGTGAGAGGCAAGGAGCCCTTTCATAAGATGAAGCAGTTCCTGTCGGACGAGCAGAACATCCTGGCTCTTCGCAGCATCCAGGGCAGACAGAGAGGTAAGAGCCCCCCAGCCCCCTGCTCCTCTTAGCTCAGACATCCCAAACAGGAGCTTCTCCATCTGGGGCTGGTTGTGCTGCTGCTCCCACCCAGCTCAGGTGCCAGGTGCAGCAGGTTCAGCTCTCCAGCCCTGCTTTGCAGCACTCAGCAGGTTGGTATCTCTGCTTGTGCTTTTTTTAGCCCCTGGCTGGTGCCAGTCAGCAGGAGCCAGCAGCAGGGACACTCCAGCCCTCACTGCCCCTCCGTGCCTGAACACGGAGCAAAAAGGGTCAGCCCCACTTGGGGATCAGCCCTCAGAAATACTTGGGGGTTTTTATCTGAGGTTATTTACTGAGACCAGGCTTTGTTGTGTCTTGTGTGATTATGTTTTTTCCCCAAAGTGTTCTGACAAAATAGGGTAGGTGATGCATGAGATGAGTAATTAAAACACAATCCCAGTTTAAAGCAGCTTTGCATATTTAAGGCAGCGATTTTAAGAAGTAACATGCATTTCATTGTGATTCATCTTAAGGCTGAGATTTACATTTAGAGAAACTGAAAAGTAAGTTGTTTACAGTCAAGAAATATTGGAAAGGACAGGCAGGGTTTTCCTAGATTTTGTTTAATTGGAAGCACACACTGTTAGATTTATAATCTGTTCTTCCTTTTGATGATTGTACTTGAGGGGATTATCTGCCCATCTTTAACCTCTTCATTTTTGGTATCTCTAGACATTTATTTATATCTGTCTAATCTCCTTTCCGAACATAGCTGTAATCTTTATTAACAAATCAGCCAGCCTTGCTTCTTCCCAAGTAGCCAGTTCCTCCTGCTCAGGGGCCCGAGGGGCCGGGAGAGCTCAGGGCCAGGCTGCCAGCTCCTCATGTCACACAGCCCTTCATGTCACAGCAACCATCCCCTGATTGTTTTGTTCTTACCAAACTTGTTTTTCAACAGAGAATCCAGGCCAGAACCTGAACAGACTATTTCAGGAAGTACCGAAACGAAGAAATGGGTCTGAAGGTACGTCACAGGCAGGTGTTTTTCTTTGCAGTCAATCCCTAGGAAGTGGAGTGTGCTTTAGCTGTGTGTTTCCTTAAAACTGTGCAGTTTGATTCTGGCCTGGAATCTGATAGAAAAACAGACAGTAAGTATAAAACAAACCATGGGTTAGATGAACACTTGGCTTTTTCTAATTCTGCTGCTGCTGTACTAACGTGACCCTGTTTGGGTAGTTCTTCCATCCTCCCTGATAAAGAGAGAGAAGTGATGCCAGTGGCTTTAAAAAGTCACCAGATCTATTGAAATGCTCTCTTTGCTATTTTTATGGTTTTGGAGGGAGAAAGTTGCACAGTTATAATATTCAGTTGTAGATTTGCTTCTTGCTGCTCATGGGGCTTATGCTGACAAATTCCACTTTAATAGACAGCTAAATTAGTGTGCTTAGCTCAGTAATATATATGAAAAAGACAACAAGATAAGTGAACATCAGATCCATAAATTACCACTGAAGAGGAAGTCTGCACACTTCTGTTCTAGATTAGTTGCAGAAAATTTCTTTTAGTAAGACCAGAAATAAGGAAAAACAAAAACAGGTACACCAAAAGTCTGTAGTTATTTTGACTCCAGTCACAAATCACCTTGCTGTCTTAGAAACAACAATCTCATAATGGAAAATGCAGTTAAGTGCAGCAGCACTCACAGTTTTCCCTCCTTTTCTTCCCCTTAGAGGTTAAAAAACAAAACAAAAAACCCAAAGCAAAACCAAATAACCAAGTAATAGCTCTTAGCTGGAGAGTACTTCCAATGGTATCTGCGTTTAAATGACTCTTTCTCTTAATGTATTAACCTCTAGAAAGTTAAAAATTGTTTCTTTCTGGTTACTTTTTAATTCTGTTTTGGGCTGAATGTATGCTCCTCCTACTTTGCCTAGCAGCTGATGCCATTTTTAAGTTGATTCCTGGGCTTATGTTTTTAGCTTTCTTCCTTTCCCCTCTGGTTCTTTTCCCTTCTGTTTCCTCTCCCCCTCCAAAAAAAAAACACCAACAAAAAACTAAAAAAGAAAAAGAAAAATAATAGATCTATATATGTTACCATAGAAAAGGAATATATGACCACCTAGCCCTTCCTCTGAAGTTTTCACCATTCCAGGACAGCCAGAGACAGGCACAGCGAGGATATTTTGCTTTTATTATGTTAAGAACTTTTTTTTGTGCAAAGGTCCTGTGTGTGCAAGTTGTCCTCGGGTTGTGCTGGCCGTGTATCACACACAGTGTGTCTGTGCTATAAAAAGAGGCAAATGGGAGCTTTCCTGGTGTCATCAGTTGTGTTTTCCTCCCCAGGTAACATCACCACCCGGATCCGAACCGCCGAGTCTGGCTCTGATGAAGCCATCAAATCCATCCTGGAACAAGCCAAAAGGGAGCTGCAAGTACAGAAAACAGGTACAGCCTCATTTCATCTCTGCCTGCTTTTTACTGCAGAATTTAATTAAAAGAATTGCCATGAGCTTTCTGGTCAGTTAATTATATTCTTCAAACCTTCAGTGTAGGTTTGTTTGGAAGGGTTTTTTGGAGGTTGGTGTTTAGTGGAGTTGTTTCTGTCTCAGACATCCTGAGTGGAGGGCACACGTGTGTGATGGGGTCTCTGCTCTGCCTTGCTCCCTGGGGCATTTCTGAGCACCTTTTATCCCTCTGAGCTGCAGGAGCCAGCGAGGGGAACCTACAGAATCCTTTCTTCTCCCAGTTTGCTCCTTGGAAAGGAAACAGCTCCTGCTTTCCCTTCTGTCTCACTCAGCCCCAGGGACACAACTGCACGGGAGAGGGCCTGGGTGGATTTGTTGGGGTGAAGGTCACACTTGAGGCAGCAATTACCAGCCCCAGCACCGTGGTACATCCTGTACTCACAGAGGCACACTCAGTCCTGGCTCTTAGCTGACTTTATTTTTGGTTACAGAATGTATTCAGTGAATGAACTGGCAAATCCAGAACACATTCTCTTTCCCAAAAAATCCCTCTTAGCCTGAGATAAGTCTAATTTGTCATTGTGTGCTGTCGTGTAATTAACATTTCTGTCTAGTCCATAGCCCTCTCAGCTTTATGAGTTCCCAGTACTGCTATTGGGCTGAAGTAGAAATTGCTGTGCAAGACTTCTGTTTTCATTTTTTAAAGTAAATACTGATTTACTGTTTTGGATAGTTCTCTTCCAAATGAATACTAAGTTAATCTCATGGCAGAGGATAAAACACTAGTTAATATATGATCTGAATAATATGACTTTATACAGGAAATTATTACACAGAGCAAAATATGGGCTTTGTGCAAGGAACTGCAGGAATGTTATTCAGTAGCATGTTTCGTCTGAGAGTCTCAGACTGCCTTTCAAATATTAATTTGGCCTCAAAACTCCCTGTGAAACCAGCAGATAAAACAGCAGAGAGAGTCTCACTGTCTTTTTTTTCCTGTTTCTTAGCTTTTCATGTATTTTACAGTCTGTGACAGGAAGGAATGTAGGGAGGCAAATTCAGAAATGCATTCAGATGAGCCTCAGTGTTACTGGAGGGGTACACAGTGTGTTGCAAATCTTATTTCACTTTGAGGCCACTCCTTGCAGGGTTCCCTGCTTCCACCTGGTGCTTCCCTTTCCCTGTTCTCTGCAGCTTTCAGAGGAACTGGTTTCCAAGCACTGGGGACCTCAGTGGAGACTGAAATAGAAGCAGATGCCATTGCAAAACCTCCTGGCTCTGCAGAGATAATTCCCCACCCACGTCCCAGGCTCTGCTCATCCCTGACTGCTGCAGCACAGCCACCCAAATCCCAGTTCCCCCCTGGAATGCTGCATTTGGGGGTTATCTCTGCTGAAAGCACCCCTGACTCCACCCTCGAGCTTTGGATAAGGGAGAAGGTGGTGGCCAGGGATCAGCCTGGCTCTGTAGAGCTGTTTATTTCAGTGGTTGGGACCATGGAATAAGAAAAAAGGCAGCAGGAGCATATTTAGTTTGTCAAGTGAAATAATGATGATCATCTCTTCCTAAAGTTCTGCCTTTGTTGCAATTTGTGTGTTGTGTTTTTGAAGTTAAAAGGTCTCACCTTACTTATGCTGTAATAGTCTGTCCAGGTGAATGCAGCTGTGTTCGGTTCTGAGTGCGTGTTAAATTCATTTGTGGAGAAAAGAGTGAAGTGAAAGGTTAAATAACTTTGTAAATGCAGCTATAAAATGTTATTGACCACGTGGGGGTGGGGGAGGAAGAGGTGAAGGCTTGATTTTCAAAGGCATTTATCTGAAAATTTTTACAGTGGTGGAAGGGCAAGTGATCCCAGGCTTGTGCAGCTGAGTCTGTGCGTGCAAACATCCAGCACTTTGGCAACTCTCAAAATTTTCCAGTGAAGAACTTTGGAAATCTTACCTTATTTTGAGAAGTGCAAATCTTTGCTTAGTGAAAACTCCTCCCTCCCATCCAGAAATGTATCTCAGCCCCCTCTTTTTTTTTTTTTTTTGTTTTTTCCTTCCTGTCAGGGAAATGTTTACAGTAGCACGTGTTGAATCTAAAGCATTTTCCTCTGTTGCATTTAGTCTTTTGGTTGTTTTTCATAGCTGAGCCGGCTCAGCCGCCTTCTGCCTCTAGCAGTGGCAATTCTGATGATGCAATTCGATCCATTCTGCAACAAGCCCGACGGGAAATGGAGGCACAGCAGGCTGCCCTTGAACCTGCCTTAAAAACACCACCTCTATCTCAAGCTGACATTTCTATCCTGTCCCCCAAACTAGTGTCTACACCTGCAATGTCTTCGGTTTCCAGCTATTCTCCTTTGGCCATATCCCTGAAGAAACATTCATCTGTCACTGATTCCAGTATCTCTGCATTGCAGAACCTCTCTGGGCTCAAAAAGGAGCCTCAGGAGGCGCCTGTTTTAGAGCTTCATGGAATAAGTGATTCTGCCCAGGGTATGTTGAGGCATGTTAAAAATGAGTTGGGACGTGGTGGTGTTTGGAAGGACCATTGGTGGAATACTGTGCAGCATGAGAGAAGAAATGCAGCTCTTCCTGAAGATGTAAAAGTTGAGGAGGCCAGTGGTGGAAAAGAAAAGGTCAGCAATCAGACTAGGCCAGATCGTAGCCAGCTCCAAGGACCGTCTTCTTCCGAGTATTGGAAAGAGTGGCCCAGCGCGGAATCTCCGTACTCGCAGAGCTCCGAGCTGAGCGTGACCGGGGCCAGTCGCAGTGAGACACCGCAGAATAGCCCCCTCCCTTCATCCCCTATCGTGTCCTTGGCCAAGCCAGCCAAGCCTTCGGTTCCTCCACTGACACCCGAGCAGTATGAGATTTATATGTACCAGGAGGTGGATACCATAGAGCTAACGCGGCAGGTCAAGGAAAAGCTAGCAAAGAATGGCATCTGCCAAAGGATCTTTGGGGAAAAGGTAAAGAAGTGGTTCTCTCTTGTTTCACGGGGTTGTGGTTGTGCCCTCTGCTCCTTGCACGGGTGGAAAAATGTCTTTGGTCCGTGTGTGAAGGGTTTCAAACCCTCACAAAGCGCTCGTTTCCCTGGGTGGTAGGAATTGCAAGGGATTTTGTGCAGGGATTGGCTTCAGCCACTCGGAATTAGGAGTGGGGCCCCGAGTTTAGAAGACTTGAAAGCTGAAGCAGACTCAATATTTCATGCTTAATGTAATGAATTTGTGGAATATTTGAGTAATACCATTGTCATGACTGGAGAGTCTTAACTTGGTTATAAGCGAGGATTATGGACACAAGAGCATTTTTCCTTTTTCGTTATTATTTGGAAATGTGCACAAGGGCATTAAAACAAACACACAGAAAATCCCCCAGCTCTCCTTAGTCTGAAGTCAAGAATTCCAAGTCATTTCTAATACCTGGTGCTCAGTACCTCAGTGTGCTCTGAGGTGTTTTAGGGCTATGTTTGATTACAGATAAGGCTCCCTGAAGTTCTCACGTTGTGAGCCCTAAGCACTGAGCACGTGGGATTTTGAGGGTCCCTAACCACCAGAAAACCCCTCCCAGGCTGTAAAAAGTGCTGGACATTTGTTGTTTCTTCTTCCTATAAAGAACTGAATCAATATAAAAGCGTAATAGGAGCTGGCATCGCACTATTACCTCCTCACTAAAATGTAAAATGAAAAGTTTGACCTCTCAGGGTCATTAAAGATCCCGTGGCAGCTTTCATTAAGTATGATTTTTAACTCTTGTACCTATGCTGAATTCCAGGCAAGTAATTCCATTCTGCCTGTCTGAAATTCTGCCCCCACCCTCCCTGCAGTCAGCTGTATTCTTAAATATTTACTTATGTGGAACAGCCACTGCTACAGGTGAAAACACACATCGTTATAATTCATCCCCCAAAAATCAACCAAATATAGGCCTAGTCTCAAAAGTCCCAATTATTTTTGTTTGAGAACAAAATACATGCCAGTCATTGCCTGTTTCATCTGCCTGTGTGTGCCTGGACTCGGTGTTTTTGCTGTTAAAACTGATGAAACTGTTTGACACAAAATATGAAAAGCATGCAAATCCCTCACCGGGCTGCTGCCACCCAGATCTGCAGGGAAAAAAAACACCTTCCTTCAAAAGGCAACACGGCAGGAAAAAAGGCATTTCCACAGAAAACAGCTTTTATAATTATCCAATTTTTACAGTTTTATAATTGTCCATATACAGACCCTTTGAGGATACAGTAAAGGAAACCAAAATGATTTAAATTGCCCCCATTTGCAGTGCCAGTGTGTTAACGTGCCCTTCTTGGTTGCTTCACTTCAGGTTTTGGGGCTGTCCCAAGGAAGTGTCAGTGACATGCTCTCCAGGCCAAAGCCATGGAGCAAATTGACCCAAAAAGGCCGAGAACCATTTATTCGTATGCAGCTCTGGTTGAATGGTGAGCTGGGACAGTGTGTCCTGCCTGCACAAGGGCAGCAACAAGGACAAGGTAATTAAAATTCCACTATGTTGTTTGAGTTGAGGAGGAGAAGATTTTTTTTTTTACTTTTTTTTTTCTCTACTGTCTGTATTTTATTTTTTTTTTTTAAATTTGCAGTAAGCCAGCCTTGCACCAATGCTGGTCCAGGCGTTGTGGAAGTGGCACCATCCACCCTGGCAGCCCGGCCAGTCCCTAAGGGGACGTACTGGGAATGTTTACAAACGTTTATGTGTAATTGATAAGCAGCAGTTATCGAGTTCCTCATTAGGGTGATACTATCTAGGCATGAATATGACAAGCAATCCCAAAAATTTTGGCCAAAGAGCTGGAAAATGTTGCGCGCTGTTTCCTAGGGTTGCACAGGGGATTGTTCCAGGGAGAATATCGATTGCTGTCTCAGGAGGTGAGCTGGAAAAGTGAGCTTTAAAGGGGGAATGCTGGCTTGCAGTGACACTTTTATTGTGCCTGTCTCTTCCCCTAATACCTCTTGACACAGAAAAGCCAGGCTGGAGCCTGGCCTGGGCCCTACCTCTCTGTGCCATGGGTGAACTGAGCCCTTGATCAGCACTTTGCTATTTGTTGAGCCTGCTTTACTGTTGAGTTTGTGGTTTGGCATCTCCTTTTATTGTTCCCTGATTCTCCTCTCCTCTCTTATCTAGTCCTTCACTCTGTGACATCATTACAGGATTCCCTACAGCAGGGATGTGCAAGCTCAGGTAATCAGCTGGTTTCAATGATTTGCTCTCAAATAATTCTCTGTGCTTTTGTTGCGTTTGCTTTGATGCTGAGAGGTTTCTCACGTTTTGTTGTATCATACAGGAGTCCCTTCAGTTTTTTTTTTTATTAATGCAGTTAATTCCTCCTCCTCTCCTTGTTGCTATGGCAGATGTAGGGAGCACACATATTTAGCTGCATATATTAGGTAAAGACACTCTGTCTGATCTCAGAGATCATTGGCTCTGTAAGGAGGTTTTTTTTGCCATAGTTCAGCTTATCAATGTGACATGTGACAATGGCTGTAAAACAAGCCCTGGGTTTGTAATGTGATCCACATTCTCCAGCTGCCTCACTCCCTGGTAGGTTTTTTTCCACTCTCCTTTGCACAAAATCTGCTTTGTTAATCCGAAGGTGGGGAACAGACCACGTTACATCTTTTTCAAGCTGCGTTAAATATTCCCAGCTGACTTTTTTTTTTTTTCACTCCTTTCCATTTGCAAAAAAAACCAAAAACAAATAAGAAAGCAGATGCAGCAAAGCTGAGTGTCAGGGCAGTGAGTGGCTGAAGGCTTTAGGGATGGTCACAGGATAGGAGGGAGGCTGGGGCAGGAGAGAACAGCTGTGCTCCTGCTGTTGGATACCAAACTCTACCCACACAGCTCTTACCAGTGAATGCTTCACTGACGTAAAACAATCCAGAAAAACACCCCTGCCCTGCTCTGTGCTCACTGTGCTGGAGAATTGCTGCATTTCAGGGCACAGACAGCGATGGGTTGTGCTCTTCTTCCACCTTTCTGCTCCTTTTTTTTTTCTGCAGCTCTCTGGCATCACTCTAAATATCCCAACCAAAGTGCTTTTATTCTCTCTACTGGGGAAACTATTTTGCATTCTAAAAGATTTTACTAGAATAAAATTCATGATGATATTCTGTCCACATTTTTCTTAAGGAGAACAGTTGAAAATAAATACATAAAAGCAAAAAAAAAAAAAAATGCCCCCAGTAAAAACAAGCCATGAAAACAAAACCAAAATGGGAGAAAATTATTTGCAATCATAGGGCTATTGTTACTTATAGCCAAGCATTTAGGGAACATAGAAATTTCCTGTGATGGTTCATTAAAAACATGCCATTGAGTACTTTTTTTTTTGTGGCATCAATGCCATGCGAGAGTGTCACAGTTACAAACGCCTGAGCCGGCGTGGAAAATATGAGTAATTAATTGTAGCCATTTTAGGGGGAATTCAAAATCAGAGGAGCTGGGAAATGCTGCATTGTTATTGCTAATCTTCATATTTAGGACTAATTATAAAAGATGGGAAGACAAGCCCATGGTATTAAAATCCAACCACCTTCTGGATTCCCAGGGGATCTCTGGGAGCTGAGAGTGATTTCCTTCAGGAAGTTCAGTTTTGCTGCCGGGATATTTTGTTCCCTCCCACACTCCCAGTGTCGTTTGTCAGTTCCTGCCCTTGAGCTAATATTTTGTGAGGTGACACGTTCCTATCAGCTAATAAAATCATGTTATTGATGATTGTCCTCCTTCGCTCCTTAAAGCCGACGTACAAATGAGAAAATGGGCTCGTGCCCTTTCCTACCTCCCCTCAGAGGATTAAAAATAGGATTGTTGTACAAAATGTTCTTTTCTTGGTGCCTTTCTCCCTGTGAAGGAATAAGGAAGGTTGTGACACCAGGCAGAACAAAAGAGCAAAAACCAAGTTATTTGAAAGAGGAAGGGCAGTTTGGTAATTTCCTTTTATTAGCAGCTGTTCTGTAATTAAAAATGCAGCAAACAGTTTGGAAAAGGTAATAATAATTATGCATTTGTGAAAGATCCATCACTCCAGGGCAGGGAGGAAAAAAAAAAAGAGAGAGACAGCTCCAATTTTCTGGTCTTCTGAGACATTTCCCAGGAAAATCAAGGCAGAGAAGGTTGCATACTTGTAATTTTAAAACAGAAATTAATCAGAACAGTTTTGAAACGAGGAAAGGTCTGGAGCCTTTTCCATGTAATATAATTGGCTTGGAACTTGTTGAATGCATGAAGGGAAAGAAGTGAAATTAAACTAATACACTCAGTGGCTCCTGAGTGCTTTGCCAAGAAGGTCTTCAGTGTACAGAGTGTCAACATGCATAGTAACAACTCGAACTTTTATTAGCTGGGAGTATTTTCATTACTGTTTGGCTCTGTTCTATCAAACCAGCGAGATTTTCTGGATTTCTGAGCCAGTTAGTTACACTTCTAGATCACAAGGTTTTGATTAACACCTCATTCATGAAAATCTCACCTTTTGTCCAGTAATTTTCCATTTTCACGTGTGGGCAGGCGGGCCCATCAGTGTTTCATATAATGAAAGGATAAATATATATGTATTTATATATTTATGTATGTGTTGAGATAGCAAAGAAAAGCCAGGCTTGGTTTTCTTCTATGGAAGCTGTATTCATGAATTTTATATAAAACAGCCTATACCAAAATGACAGACAGATATATACCTGTATTTTGTGCCTGGGAGCTTTCTTCAAGGCTTGGTGATTTTGTGCAAGTTTCAGGGAACATGTTTTACACAAAAATGGTGTCCATACCTTAGGTGGTCAAAAATAGTATTGCTGTGCCTTTTCTAACATTTTTTCTGTGTATTTCTTTCCACCTAAATGCTCTAATGCCCTTGGGTAAATCTGCCTTTTTAATGATTTATGTGTCAAAAGCATGGACCAAATCACATGGAAAAAAAAGTTGAATTAGTGTCACCCAACTGCATCAGCATTTTTTCATGATGAATTTGGCCCTTATTTAGTTGCATTACTGCTGATGGGAGCCAGGGTGGGTTTGAACAGTTGCCATGCGCCAGGAGAAGGCTCAGATATTTTTCTAAATACTTGCAGTGTGCACAGTTTTATTAGTTGGTTTTATTTGGGGGGTTTGTGTTGCGTATCTGTAGGAGATAGAGACAGAGTTTCCTTTCTGGCGCTGTTGATTCCATGGCCGCTCGCAGGAAAGCTGAATTTTTACCCTCACTTTTTTTCTTTATCCTCTGTGAAGGACATCCACTCTCTATACACTACATTAAAGGCTTGCAAATCCTCAGTGGGAGGAAGACGTGCCTTTTTGGTGTGTGTTTCTGTAAGGGTCGTCTCATGACCTAATGTGGAAATCTTCATTTGCCGATACAGCTGCGGGTGATCTCAGGGGATTTTGAATTTCCCTTTTGTTTGTCTTCCTTTCTGGGTATCATCCATCATTCCTAACCTCATGCTGCTTAGCAATAGTAACACTCATGGGAGTTGAAGAAAGGATTATAGCAGCATAAAATGGGGAGCTAATTAGAGCTTGTTTCAAAATCAGGATCTAGCTTGAGATAATTGCGTATTATCTGGTGATTTAAAAACCCGAGATCTACTGTATTTAGATCGACTAAAATATGCATTAAAGCTTTCTTTTCAAAATAAAGCATTTGTAACAACGGGGAGATTACTCCTTATCATCCCTGGGGAAGGCAAATGGGAAAAACCTCGGGATGGTTTAGAGTTGTTGTGATATTAACAGGGAGATCGGGGGGTGATGGCAAAGCCATTTATTTGTGTCGTACAGACTCCTGGAACATTTGCCAGTGCAGAAGCTGCTGAGTGGGCAGGTAGTTAACTGTGTGCTGGGGGGATATTCCCATTTTCCTGACTCCAGGAGAATTCTGTCACATCGGCCACTCTGGGAGAAATAAAGTAGGGAGAGCACGTGTTTCAGGCTGGCAGCCCAAATTTGGGAATGCCATCCTGCTGCACTTCTGGGAAGAGCTCAGGAGCCTTGTGATGGCAAAGGAGAAGCTCTTACCCCATCTCCCTGTGTTTTATCACCTTTTCTTCATTGTTCTGGTTTGTTTGGGTGGCAGAGCTGTCCAGTGGTGCACAGCTGGGATTAGCACAGGGAGAGCTGAATCCTTACACTGTGACATCACCAGAGTGATCAGTGCAGTGATGCTGACAGGCCTTCCCAAATGGGAGCTGGTGTTTTTGTTGGTGAAACAAAAAAAAAAAAAAAAGAAAGATGGTTTTGCAGACATGCTGGCATTCCAGGTTAATAAAAATGTATGACATGAAATGTTTGTGGTTAATGCAGTCTGTGAAATGGAAGAGAAGGGAGATCACATGGCTCAGACAGCAACTGCAGGAATTCCTTGCAGAGAGGGTTTGTGTTTGATGACCAATTATTGAGTCTGGGACTTGGGAAAGTTGTGGCCTTTAGTGCTAGGTGAAAATGAGGTTTTAAAGTTCAGAGCTGAGTAACTACATCAGCCAAAGAGTTCCCTTCCTGCTTCTCCCTGGAGCACCCTGGCACATCCTGGGGAGGTTCCCACATTCTCTCTGTGTGGTTTGGGATGGGGCTCAGGAGCAGTTGTCCGTGGCTGTGTTGATTTCAGACCATGGGGTATCAGTTGGCTCCTGGTAAGGGCAGCTGTTGTAGTCTGTCTGTAACGTGTGTGATCATCTCTGTGCCATTTCCCTGACATTTGCACCAGGAAAAGCTCCCTGGCAGCTCCTCTGGTATCAATAAAGCAGGAGAGCTGTCAAGGCACCTCGCTGGGACCTGGGAATGCAGCATGAGGGCAGTGCCTGGAGTTCATTCTGAACCCAACACTGCTTCCTGGACATTCCTGTTTCCTGCCCAGGCTGCCTCCCACAGCCCTGCTCCTTTTCCAGCAGTGATGCTTTGCAAAGTCAGTATATGTGGAGAAATTCCTCTCCTGTTGTATCCTTCTCTATCCATGGAACCACCCAGTGATTAAAATTGCAGAAAATTACCCCGTCCTCGCTGTGGTCATGGCTTTGCTGCTACAGAAGGGCTAAAATAAAATCCAGAATCAGGGAGTGAACATTTCTAGGCAGATACTCCTTGTGACTCAATTACAATGTTCATGTTAATACAGCAAAGAGGAGACCTGTGCTGGATTCTGAAGGCAGATTTAATTCACAAAGTGCAGTTATGGACTCCTAGCATTTGTTTTGGAAAAGTTACCCAGTCAAGCATCAGCTATGTTTTATTTCTGTGGTTAATTTGGAAATGTGGGTCCTTAACTCTCACTCTCCCTTAGTGTGAGATCCCCAAGCAAGGAGTTCAAGTGTGGCTGTGCAGCAGCGCTGAGCCAGGCACAGCAATGCCTTATCCTTAAAGTCTTTATTTTCAAAGAGCAGAAGTCATAAATGAGTTTTTTTTAAACTGTGGAGAAAAAAGAAACTTTCCTGAACCATTAATGCCTCAGGCTTCTCAGGTAGCTCACAGAGTTGGCATGAAAGCTGCTAAAAAGGGGGTGTAGTCAGGGAAAGCAACCCATGGCCATGGAGTAGTGGAGCTCTGTAAATCCCACTGTTGTTCATTTCATTGCTCATTACTCCATCCCATTAATTACCAGCGCTTCCCTTCCCCTCTGTGCGTGCATTTGGAGGCCTCCCCTGGGGAGGCACCCACAGAGGGGCTGGGTGGGCAAAGAGGAGCTGCAGGATGGGGAAGGCAAATTCCAGCTCCAAAGGAGTGGAGCAGCAGGGACACAGCAGCAGCCCCGGGCAGGGTCGGAGCGGTGGCGGCCGCGCTCTGTCCCCCCTGGGCTGGCAGCTGCACAAGAGCTGGAAAGGCTCCCCTCCAAAGGGAGCAGATGATTTTCTGCTGGGGATGGAAGGCCCTGGCAGCTGGCAGAAGCTCACGTTGGTCTTTTGGCTGCTGGTGGGGAAAGGAGGGGGCTGCAGGTCCAGCCCCGTGGCCGCTGGTGGGATGGAGACGGCCACGGTACCCTCAGCCCGACTGCTGCTCAGCAAATTACCAAGGGCTCCTCCACTGCAGGAAAATTGCCTTGCTCTCAATTCAAAGAACAGATAATGGGCTATTTTCCTCCCAAAATACTGGGGAAGAAGGTGTGTGAGCACTAAATGTGCAGGTTATTTCCATCTTATCATTTGGATGGAAATCTTCTTCACCCAGCAGCTCTGAAACAGGGAAATAAACAGCCTGTTCTGATTACAGAGTTACATATTGCTTGATAGCAAATCATTCCCAAGACCAAAAAACCAGAATATTACCACAAAATTAATGTACTCTAAGTTACCTTCCAGCCTGTCCTTTACATTAGGGTGTGAGAGAAACTTAGGAATTTGTCTCACCTCCTTTGATGCCTGTTGGGGGGCTTTTTGACTTGCCAACAACCTTCCAGAGAAACACCAAATGAAAGAGTCCAGTGATTATTTTAAATCTGATGAGAAATGCAACTTGCATTGAAAACAAAGCCAAGTGGATTTGAGATCAAATTTAAATACAAGTGAAAAGAGAAAGATAGCCAATTAAAAAGCCAATGAAAGGAGAAAATACAATTACAACAAGAAATGTGAAATAGGCCTGATGGTACATGTTCAGTATTTATACTTGTCAAAGGTATTGCTGATGGCAATTTGTCACAGAATCATGGTTTGGGTTGGGAGGGACCTTCAAGCTCATCCAGTCCCACCCCTGCCGTGGGCAGAGACACCTTCCACTATCCCAGGCTGCTCCAACCCTGTCCAACCTGACCTGGAACACTTCCAGGGATGGGGCAGCCACAGCTTCTCTGGGCACCCTGTGCCAGGGCCTGCCCACCCTCACAGGGAAGAATTCCTCCCAATATCCCATTTATCCCTGCCCTGTGGCAGTGGGAAGCCTTTCCCCTGTTGTTCTGTCCCTCCACACCCTTGTAAAATCATCCTTCTCTGTTTCCTGGTGAGGTGTTCCCATCTCCAGAGCCACCTCTCCTTTTCCTGCTGCTTTCCAGGGGCTCCTGGGATGGGTTCCCACTGGAAGGAGGTGTGGGATTGACCACGGTGTAACCACAGCTGTGCTTAGCATTTTTTTCTCTGGTTCACCCCTCTGGAACTTGGATCCTAAAAATAGTGCAAGTTTGAACTGGCAGATGTTTCATTTGTCCTTTACGAGAGGACCAAAATTAGCCTCTCATTTGGCACCTAAATAAAGCAACTTAACTGCCTTTATGCGAACTTTGCAATTACTGTCTATTGAAGTTGCAACATTTTGTTGTTTTTGATGGGGAAGGGCATTATATAATCCACACCAGCACCTAAAAAGCCACCAGACCTTGAAAGAGAGAGGACGAACATGAACGAGCCCAACTGGGTTTTCTGGGGGGATCTGATTCGGGTGATTGGTTGTTTCTCTTTTTTTTTTTTTTTTTT
>VXBR01001490.1:216351-263180 GCA_013400215.1 Cisticola juncidis
TTTTTTTTTTTTTTTTTTTTTTTTTTTTTTTTTTGTATCCAAGACAGGTGTTTTCCCTAATGAAGGTTTCATTAAAAAGAAAGAAAGAAAAAGGCAAAAGTACCTTGGAAATGCTCAGAGAGCTGTCTATTCTAAAGGAAAAAAAACATTAATAAAAGGACAGCAATGGTTTCTCTAATTTTCAGCGAAAAATCTGCACAGAATGCCTGAAGCTGGGTTAGCAGTGGGACTCCCCAGGGGCAACAGAAAGATGTTATAATCAATTACCACATCATAACACTGATGTATGATAATTACTGAGTGTTCCTCCTGAGATAGTGCAGCATTTGGCTGGGATGCGGCTCTTTCATGGTCCACTGCCTGATTAATATGCAAATAATAGGCTGATTGCATGATGAATGCAGAAAATGAGTTCGCTGATAACGTGAGCACCGAAGCGGGAAGATGATAAATTACTTTTACTGACTGTCCTACATTAAGTACCCTTTCTCAACAATTTTATCACAAATTAAGTAAAGCAGTATGGAGAGATTATGAGGATGTGTAAAATAATGTACCTTAATAGCTTTTATAATATTGTTGCGTACAATGTAAATGTCATTTTGTTTCTGCACTTTCCCCAGCACTCCTCCAAAAAGGAGGATCTTTAGTGCAGCTCAGGGCCACTCTGGTTATGGAAAGGAAAGGGAAAGGGAAAGGGAAAGGGAAAGGGAAAGGGAAAGGGAAAGGGGAAGGGGAAGGGAAGGGAAGCAATTTTTCAGCAGTCTGTGCTTTGCTCAGCCTATTACAAACCCTTGGGAACTGTGCTCACAAAATCAGCTTTTACATTTCTTACACATTCTCCCTCTCTCACAACAGGTGTGGATCTCCAATGGTGGCCTGGCAAGCATTTTCACAGTGTTTGCCAGGACANAAAAGAAAGAGAGAAAGAGAGAAAGAAAGAAAGAGAAAGAGAGAAAGAGAGAGAGAAAGAAAGAAAGAAAGAAAGAAAGAAAGAAAGAAAGAAAGAAAGAAAGAAAG
Organism: Cisticola juncidis; assembly: GCA_013400215.1. Classification (NCBI taxonomy): domain Eukaryota; kingdom Metazoa; phylum Chordata; class Aves; order Passeriformes; family Cisticolidae; genus Cisticola; species Cisticola juncidis. The sequence continues at coordinate 217,372 of VXBR01001490.1, forward strand.
AAAGAAAGAAAGAAAGAAAGAAAGAAAGAAAGAAAGAAAGAAAGAAGAAAAGAAAAGAAAGAGTCAGTCATTATCCTGGGTATCCTGGGATCCATGCCGTGTGGACATTGCCCGTGGCAGGGAATGTCCGCACTGTTTATTGGGAGATGTCTGTAAATGCAGGGCACAGTGCACATATGCATCCTGCTGCAGCCTCTGCTCCAGAGCAGCCACGAGCTTCAAACCTCCCAGGATTTTGTGGAAATACCTTCACACTCAGGCTCCTGACACAGGAGGAGACAAACAATCATAAAACTGGTGCCACGTTCAGGCAGGCTGGTTTAACACATCCAATCACGGGGTCAGCACAGACACCACAAACTGCAGCAGGACCTCCTCGTGGAGGCTCTCACTCTGTTTTCCAAAGGTATTGTGCACACGTTTGTCTTGATTATCCTAAAAATACAACACTGTGGGCTTGTGGCATCTTGATTGATTGCTTCCATGACATATTTGTTTTAGCGTTCAGAAATCCTTAATAAAGCGGCTGCACGCAAGCTGGTTTAATAATAAGGTTATTGAAAATATTTTCCAGCAGTTATTTCTAAATATTGATTTCTAGCTAAGTTACAGAAACACAGAAAAATCTGAATATTAAGTAAAGGTTGGCAGAGTAGAGCAATGTTTTTTAAAGCAGCCATGATTCTACCATTTAATCACCTAATTTAAAATATGATCTGCTTTTAGAAAGATTTTTTTAATTGGTTAAGGGTGATCTGTAAAACCAAAAAATTATAATTCACTTTTCAATGCCAAAATCCCATTTTTGGTTCAGGAATCATAGACTCATAGAGTGATTTGGGGCTGTTGGCTGACTTGGGCATTGCCCTGATGTTTTCAACTGCGTGTCTAATCTAGCTAAAATATTCTTAAGTTTCCCCTGGTTTTTTCCATGTTTTATTGTAAAGTCATGCTTAGGGTTACAGAGGCCTCATCATCCCCCCAGGCTATTGCACAAATATCCCTTAATTCTTCTCTGAGGGTTTTCTCCCGGGGTGTGGCTGTGTCAGGGCTTGGTGTGTCTGCTCCAAAGTCACATCTCAGGGCAAATTGCCCTTGAACTGATTGACCCCAGTCGTGTCTTCCTGCACAAGATCCCAGATTCAGAGCAATCCCAGTCCTCCCAGCTCGGTGGAAATCTGATGGTTTCACTTCATGTGGCTTTAGAACAGGTCTTGGTGCAGCTTTGGGCACATCAGGGGGATTTCTGGAACTCGGTTTGTGACTGTGGGTTTGTTGAAGGGAGGATTGGTTGCCCAACTTTTCCAAGTACTTTAAACATCCAGTCTCTCCTCGTGAGTCTATCACCAGCTCCCATCAACTTCATCTGGTTTTTCCAGCTCCTTCTGCTTTCCAGAGCTGAAAACACATTTTTTAATAGCGGTACAAAGCTAAAACAACTATTGAAAATACAGATTAAATTGCAGCAATGCCATGTAATCGTTCAGCAGTACTCAAAAGCAGGTTTTTTCAGGTAATTCTAACATCTACCCTGATTTTTCAGTTTTATGTGCTCCTGACATTTAACATATACTCATGCAGAGTGGGAACTTTTATTTTATATTGCCCCAGTAATTGCAGAGTTAACCAAAGCCAGTTCCTCCCTTTCCGTGCAGACACATTTACATCTGCACACTTTCCTAAAGGGTTTTTTCCTTTCATCCCTCCCCCCATCCACACAAAATTTCCCTCTGAGCCAAGACCCAGAATAACATTTTCCCCCAAAGTTACAACATTTGTGAAGCAAAACAAACAAACCAATTCTCCACAGTCAGAGTGGTGGCAGCTCCAGCGAGCGCTCACAGCCCTGACTGCTCGTACCTAAGATCTGACATCATTAGAGATGCAAACTGCTTCGTGCACTCCCCACACAGAACCAGGGGAGTTTATAACTGTAGGGAGGATCATATTTTCATGAGCCACATTAATTTGCAAATTGTGACTAGGCAAGGTTCACTCACTCCGAGTAAATCCAGCAAAGGCACTACCTGGGAGAAGGCGCTTTCACGCGCATTTTCTTTAATTAGTCAGGAGAGGGATGTGTGCAGTGCTCTCCCACAAGTGCTGCTCAGCTTTATTACGTAGTTCAGGCTTGTGCTGCACCCACTGTTAATGAGGAGAGTTGCTATTATGGTGATTTAAAAGATTAACTTTAGAATGCTAATTTCTTCTCAGCCCTGGAAGTGTCCCAGGCTAGGTTGGATGGGGCTTGGAACAACCTGGGATAGTGGAAGGTGTCCCTGCCCATGGCAGGGGGTGGAACCAGATGAGATTTAAGGTCCCTGCCAACCCAAATCATTCTGTGATTCTCTGATAAGACCCTGCAATGGAAGCTGTAGCTAAAGGTAAAAATCAAACAGAAGATTGGAGGGAAGAAATCACTCCCTGAAATTTTCACTCCCTGGGAAACTGAAATCCAGGGTTGTCTGGAGATATTGATCAGCTCTGTGTGATCAGGCCCTGATTCTCAGGACAGCATTCACCAGGTTTTGGTCTCCAGATTGGATGGAATGGGCATCCTCATCATCAGAGAAACAGAAATAATCCAGTCCCCGTGTGAGACACTTCGATCTCAGGCAACCTGCCAGGCCTGTTGATGTCCATTAACTCATCTACACGAGGAGCTAAATGCAGCCCTGAAGTTACAAATGCTCTTTTAAGAGGTTGCTGAGAATCTCCTGTCCACCTTTGCCTGCTTTCAACCTGCCCAGTGATGTGGGAGCGAGCAGAGCCCGGGATGCTCCCGCGGGATGAGCTGGGATGTTCCCCCAGCTCCTCCTTGGCACAAAGCTGCAGCCCGAGCCTTGGACAGTGGGAAAAGCTGAGCATCCAAGCCAGAGCCAGTGAAATCCTGTTTGGGTTCTCATCGGAATGTCACAGAGTACCCTGTCATTTTGTTTTAGCAACTTGTCCTTCCAAATGCACAGTTCGCCTTATGGCATGCCAGCAGTAAAAATGTCACTTACAATAATTACTTTTTGGTGAAAATGCTTGCTGACTTCCTACCTTCAAGCTGTTTTTTACACAGTGGGGAGATAATAAGAAATGACTTTATCCTGACTGCTCAAATGAACACTAAATGGAATTTAGGTTATTATTACTGCAGATAGAGGACTGTGTATTGAAATTTAAATAGTGGATCAGATAAACTACAGAGATTTGTCTCTGAAAATTATAGTGGATCCATTTTTTCAATCCACTTCTCTCTGAAACTTAAGGCAGCTGTTGTCTGCCTGCTGTCTTTAGAATATAATATTTTTCATAATCCTTTTAGAGGCCCCTGAATACCTTCTGTGTTTTGCATGGTCTTCCTCAGCTTCTCCATGTTCTGTACCCTGTTCCCCATGAGTCCTTTTGCAGTTTATTAGCTCAGCCTGTGTTAGCAGCAGGGCTTGGACAGGTCACTCTCCCAGCAGCTCCAGGAGTCTCTGAGGTGAGCTGGGACGAGAGGCTGAGAGCAGGTTTGTGGTTTGTGCTCCCAGATTCAGATGCTCTTCTTCAAATCTCTGAACTTTGGATTTACAAGTGGATTTACAGCAAAGTCAGTTTGCTGTCAGAGGTGAGGCAGGGCCTGAGCAAAAGCAGCAAAGCTGCAGCTCTCAGAATGCAGAGGAGAAGCTGCAGTGGAGGAATCTGTGCTGGCAGATGTGCTGCCTCTGGGACTGGTGAAACCTCCTCTGTGCCTAACACTGCTAAATCATCTGAATTCCCTTTGGAGGGGATCATCCAGCACTGGTGTCATCCTGGAGATGTCTCAGAGCTTCTGGGGAGCTTGGAGCAGGTGGCACCTGCAGGTTTCTGCATCCCAGACATCCTGAGCTTCAGAAGATGAAGAGTGGATCTGAGCTGTGCCTCAGCACGGAGGGGCCTGTTGGATGTGCCCTGTGGGCTTGGGAGGAGTCCCTGGACATCACAGGAATGACCCCTGTGAGCAGGGCCCTGCAGCTCTGAGTGCCCCTGGGTTCTGCAGAGCTGCTGATGCTCAGGAGAGCTGCAGGAGAGGAGCCCTGCCCAGCCTGGGGTTGCTTCCACACCACAGGGACTCTGCCCCATGGCCATGGCAGAGCAGAGCAGACCTGGCAGAGGGAGGGTTCAGACTCTGCTGGGGGAACTTTTCTGGTGATTTGCTGTCAGTGGGATAGGTTGGACATTAGGAGAAAGTTTTTCACAGGAAGAGTGATAAAGTGCTGGAATTGTCTGCCTGGGGAGGTGATGGAGTCACCATCCCTGGATGTGTTGAAACAAAGATTGGATGTGGCACTGGTGCCATGGGAACAGGTTGGACTCGATGATCCTGAAGGTCTCTTCCAACCTTGTGTGATACTGAGCTCCCAGGATCCAGTACTGGGGACCTCACCCTGCTCTTCTTGGAGAGGAATAAGAAAATCTGGAGTTCAGGAAAACCACCTGAAATCAATGAACTGAGACCAGAGCTAAGGTCTGATGCTATGTGGAAGGTGTAGGGGATGGAAGGGACCAGAGCAGCATTTGGATTCATCCACTGTGCCAAGGAATGCAAGACCACAAAAGATTTTCTGTGCTCGTATAATTAAGGCAGGGTTAGTTTGTTATGGTTCTCAACCAGAGTTGTGAAATACTCAGACCCCAGACCTATTTGCTGAATTGTTTGCAAAGTTAGTTTAATTTTTTACCAGACAGCTACTAAGTGATGAGGAGGGAAAGGGCAGGCTGTGATGGTGGTTTGGGGTTTTGTGGCAGTTAGATGGTCATTCAAGGAGCAATTTTATATTGAGAAAATGTCATTTTAAAAGAAAACAGGAGGTATTTGTGTAACATTGACTTTGCTTTCACTCATTTATAATCTTCATTTTAGACTGTGCACCCCTCTCTAACATCACCCCTTAAAATCACTTGGGAGGGCTTAACTTCCTCTACCCCAGACTGTATTTTTGAATTAATGATGTAAAAAGTGCTGGTAGAACCTGTGCCCTTTCATGACCCAGTTTTACTTACATCTTCAAAAGTTTGGATGATTCAAGTGCATTTATGCTGTCTTTGGGTGTTTATGGCATTTGTCAACACCAGCCTGGAATTGTGCAGAATTTACACGGGATTTTTATCATTTAAAACTGTGTGTTCATCACATGGGGGGTCTAATGGTCACCATCTTCCCATAAAGTCATTTTTGGGGACTCTCTCTTTCCCCCAGCCTCTGTAAAGCTCAGGGCACCACTGATGTCTTTGGCTACCTGAAACATAAAAATTTCCCAGGTTCTGCAATGATCTTTTCACTGGTGATGCTCTTGATCTCTCCAGCTCTTCCAGCATCTCATTTTTGAACCTTTGGAGCTTTTACTTCACATCTTAAACTGGATGCAGACTGTTGGAAAGCAAACACATTTGCTATAGCAAAGTTTATGTGGAATTTTTTGAAGTAATTTCAACAATAAATGCTGGCTGTGGAGTTTGCAGGTTGTTCTGTAGTGCAGTTTTATGTTTATTAAATAGTCCTTTCCTCCTTAAACACAAATGTGAAAACATCCAGTGAATGTTACTTTTAAGACACTGGATTGATCCTAAGTTAGTGTTATTCTTCATAGCAGTCTGGGGTTAAAAAAGCAGAGCAGATTTTCAAGAAATAAGCTTTCAATGTATTGTTTTCATTGGAAATGTTCAATTGCTGCTTTGGAAATCTTAATGTATATTTTTCAGATATCCTGAATTTGTGTCTTTGTCTTGTGAGGAACTTGAGAGAAATGAATACAGACAAATTATTTCATAAAACATGTGAAATGGCTGTGGATTGACAGTTAAATCTGGAATAGTGAATACAGACAATTTTCCCCTTTGTTCTGTCAGCAGTCACTTGTACTCTAAATGTCTATTTAATTTTTTAAGTAGATTAACGGGAAATGTTTGCATTATTTGATTATTGAATTTACTTTCCCAAATAATGGATCTTTTCCTCAAATATTTATGTGATCTTGAAAATGTTTTTCCAGAAGGGAGAAATGCTAAAAATGAATGGGGAACATATTTTGAGTTATTTGTAGTACGTGTACATAATGCCTCGCCTGAAATCACTGTACACTTGCCTTTTGGTGGGGGGAAAAAAAAGCAGTTTGTCATCTGTACTGCCTTCCAAAATTAGATTGAGATAATCCCACCTTTTGGAGTAAATGAGCAGCAGATTGGTCTTAAAAATGAAATTCAAGTAAGCTCTTGGTAAGTGATATAAAAAATAAATAAGCTAATATGTGAGCAACAGAGAGCATCTCAGTGATAGATGATAACACAGATTACCTTTGTTGTGTTCATAATTAGGCTGGGCAGGGGAAGGAGAGGGAGAAGGAGGCATCAGGAAATGCTTTTGTTCAGTGCTGTGTGGTTGGGTTTGGTTTGGGTTTTGGTGGGGTTTTTTTATTATTATTTTGTCTTTTTTTTTCCCCCTGTTCTCCCTGTGGCTCACCGTGCACGGATGAGGAATTGTAGAGGAAATTTGCAGCTGCTCCAGTTATTCAGTAAGATTTGTATAAGCTGGCACAAGGGACAAAATTAGAGGGAAGTTGAACGAGAGTGCCGTGCAGTTTATTAGCCAGGCAGCCATAATTTTGACCTTGCTGTGGGTTAAAGGACACAGACCTGAGAAGAAATCTGTTTATCATGTAGGGAATTCATGCCACCCCTGACAGTGTACAGTGAACAAGATGGATGAGCTGCCAAATTGGTCCCTCGCATGGGTGAATCAGGGCAAATTTACAGTATGATTCCTGTGCTGCTCCTGAGACAGAAATAACATTTCCAGGGTTTCTGTTCGGGTGTATGATGACCCCGGGTGAGCAGAGAAATAGGATTTGTGGGATTCCCTTTACCTTAAAGATTTACATGCACCTCACTTTCCTTTCTGTCTGCCTCTTTTGCATCTCACATCAAGCACACTAAGGGAAAAGTCAGATTTTTAGGTTTGAGAGAGCAACTTGAAGTGAGTGTGTCAGGGAAGCTCTTGAATGCAGCAGGGAAAGCTCAGAAGAGCAGACACATCATCCTCTGCACTCTGCTCCATTTGGGCCTGACTTTTCCTGTGGTAATATTTTCCTTCAGCATTTGGGATGTGTTTCCCTGCTACACAAACTTCATGCTCTGGAACGACCTGACAATATTCTGGATGGAGAAATCTTCCCTGTGCTCCTTATCTCCTGAATTATTCTTGTAAACCACGTTGTCTTTGTGTTGTTGCTTTAAAAAAGGTTCAGCCTGTACCCCTCAGATGTCTGGAATCTCTGAACAAGCTCAGTCAGTACATTCTGTGAGAGATAAATTTATTGGGGGAAAACAACATTTTGTACAGAACCTATTGTTGTTGGCAAATTAACAGACTGGGAAAGCTTTTTTTTAAACCAAGTGTCACAATAACAGATTTGGGTGTCTCCTGATCCACTCACTATCTTTATGTTGGATTCTCAAACACTTTAATTAATACAACATAATTACAAACTGTATTTTAATCTTGTTATTTCTGGACAAAGGGAATTGCAAAAATGTGATGTGTGTGATAAGAAACAAAATGAAATCAATAACAGGCTCAAGATAGAGCATTGTATCAGTTGTAGAAAATCCCTCGAAAAAAAAAATAGTGGCTGAGTGAGTTTCTTACAAGTTACAGAAGAAGATTTAAACCAGTCTAGAATGGTAGCTTTAAAACCATCCTTATATAAAAATGTTGTGGCAAGCAAAACTGAGATTGCCTGACCAAGGAAATTGCTTGCAAACTTACATTCTATTGCACTTCAGTTTTTCCTGATTTTTATTTGTATTTGTACATCTTGTCTGTATAAGAAATCAGAGATGACTCGAGATAAAATTAGAAAAGAATTCTTGTTTTGAAAAAGAGGCTTTTTAGTACCCAAGTCATAGCAAGTAGCATTTTGCATACTTAGGCATTTCTTGAAGTAGGTAGAATATAAATGAGGAGGAAAGTTAAATATCCTGCAATCAAAACATTACAATTATGCTAAAGTGGGGCCTTTTTTCTCTTTTTTTTTTAAATTCCAGAAAGTACTCCAAAGACTTCTGCCAGTTGCAGTCCTGCTCCTGAATCTCCCATGAGTTCCAGTGAATCAGTGAAAAGCCTGACTGAGCTGGTACAGCAGCCCTGTCCCGCCATCGAGACCAGCAAGGATGGCAAATCCCAGGAATCCAGCGAGCCTCCTGCCTCTGAATCCCAGTCCACCACCCCTCTGCCACTCTCAGGCCACTCAGCACTCAGCATCCAGGAGCTGGTGGCAATGTCCCCTGAGCTGGACACCTATGGCATCACCAAGAGGGTCAAGGAGGTGCTCACGGACAACAATCTCGGTAAATCTCTTTATTCTCATTTCTTGGCCAAAGTCCTGTGTAAGTGTTCATGTTCTTGTTGTTAGCTACAGCAGATTGTAGGAGAATGCCTGGGTTTGACTGTGGCCTAAAATTTGCTAAAAAGGATAGCTAATCTTTCTAAACTGCTAGGAGAGTCCTTTCAGATTGTCACACTCACTCCAAATGTCCTCACACCCCTGCTCTTCCCAGTCTCTGCTCCTGCACAGCAGCCAGGTGCTGCCCCAGCTCCCAGAACAGAGCCCAGCAGGCAGTCAGGACCCCAGAACCCAGAGCCACCCAGATCCCCCCTAGCAAAGGCTGCTTCCCCCACACTGCAAATTCCAGGCCCATTTTGGGTGAGGTAGAGGAGCCTGGTGTGGTTGGAGAGGGAGGTGCACAAACAGGAGCACAGAGCCCTGCAGAGCTGGGAGGGAAAATCCAGACCCAGCCGAGGTTTAGATGAGCCTGAGATGAGTGTGCAGGGCCCTCAGTTAATTCTGCTTGGAGATGTGCAAAGCTGAGGCTGCTTTTGCCTAGAGAGGGGATTTTTGGCTGTTGAATTCAGTGTCCTGACTGTTTGGAGTAGTCACAGGGAATAACCTGATGGGAGTGTGGGAAGTCCACATTAACACTCTCTAAATCACTGGTTCTTCGTGTCTTTAACCCTTGCTTCCCTCCCAAGGTTTGGGAAATGTTTCTGGGATCTCTGGGGGCTCTGCAGGAGGGCAGTGAGGCTGTGCCAGTGTTACCTGCTCCTGCTCCTGGCTCTCAGCAAGGGATTCATCCACCCACACGAGGAGTTTGGGGAATGTCTGGTGCTCTCCAGAAGTACCAGTTTCTCCTCCTTCACTACAAATAGGACCAAAACTTTAGATTCAGACTGATGATGTTACTTACGTGAGAAAGATTTTATCTGTATCATCTGAAGATGATGACTGTAAAAACAAAAACTTTTTAGTATTTAAAACTATTTTAGTATGTGAGGAAGCCTTTTTTTAATCTGGACACTTTACAGAATAAAGTATTATTGTGTTAAAAAAAAATAAGGGGGAAAAATACTGGGATGGGGGAGGTCCCAAGTTCTCATTTAACATAATTTGGGGGGGAAAAAAGGAAATTACCCTGATCACTGACATACCCTGAATGAGACTGTGTCCCACTGAGCCCAGCAGGATTCCCTGCCCGTGCATTTGTCTTGGGCAGATGGTGGTTGCTTGTTCAGTGGAGATAAAGTGAAGTCCCAAATCCTGGTATGGGTTTGCAGATCCAAGGCCCTGGTTTTTGGGCAAAATGCTGTTGAGTGCTAAACCTGCTCTCGTGTACCAGAGAGGCTTGGAAAAAAAAAAAAGTATTTTTGCTTACATTTGCTTTGATGCCATTTTTACATAGTCTTTTTTATTTCCCATGATTTTTGTTTTCCTACAGTGTGGCTGACAAGCCTAAAAAGCAGCAGAAGAGCCAGGAAATGTGCCCCAAACTCTGCATTAGGTGTGGAACCAGTTTCAATGTCTCCTTTTTGCCCTCAGTGTTCCAGTGCCCCAGGGTTTCTGGTGCACAGGTCTCTCTGGTTTAGGCCTTGTGAAGCTGCCACAGGCAGCTGGTGGTGACTGAGGTGTCCCAGTGTCACCAGCCAGGAAAGCAACCAGCAGCACAGAACAATTCAGGCTGAGCTGGGAGGGTCTGTCCTCCCATCACCAGCAGGGAAGGGCTTCAGAGTGAGATAGAGCAGGTCCAGAGGGGTGCTAGGAAGGAATTGTGCCCTGTGAGGGTGGGCAGGCCCTGGCACAGGGTGCCAGAGCAGCTGTGGCTGCCCCTGGATCCCTGGAATGTCCCAGGCCAGGCTGGACAGGGCTGGGAGCAGCCTGGGACAGTGGAAGATGTTCCTTTCACTGGGAGTTCTGGTGATCTTCAAGGTCCCTCCCAACCCAAACCATTCTCTGGAGGTTCTGTGGCTTCAGCACACGGTGCTGGCAGTGTTCACTGAGATTGTGCTGATGTTCTGATCCCAAAATTCAGAGTGTCCTCAGAGATTCCCTGCTGGGCTGCACAGAACCCCAGAGGGGAGCAGACACACTCAGCTGCCTGAGGAGAGGGGATATTGCTTCATTTTGTCCATGAAACCAACACACTTTTGTCCATTAGGATCTCCATCGGTGGGAGCAGGCATGAAGGATGGGGAGGAGTTTTAGGAAACCTGTGCTTTAAAATATTCCTGTTATTAATAGAGCTCTGATGAAGACAGAGCGTGATACACCTGCTACCTCCTGAGGATGATTTCTGACACCTCCCCCCTTAGCTTGGGAGCCTTTCAGGTGTTTCCTGCTGTCCTGCCATATCCTGACATAAAATAAACAACACAAACATCTTTAGCTTTGTTCCTAACACCTAGAGAACATGATGTTACCTCCTTCCACATTTGCATTTTTAATTTTTAGGCTGCAGTTTGAGGTTCATTTCCTTCAGCAGCGCTGCCAGCACTGCTCATTCCTAACCCTGTGCAAAGCTGTGCCCATGTTCCTGTTTGTGTGGCAACACAATAACAGATTTTTAAAGTAGCTGTGTTATCTTGCTAGTAGCTGGCAGCTTTACAGGGAAATTGATGAGGCCTTGCTGATGTTTTTTAATACAAACAGGGAGCAAGTTGCCCCAGTGCTACATATGATAAAAACATGAAGATAAAATTGATAAAATTTACCCTGAATTACCTCTTTTGTCTGATTTTCCTGATATTGAGGGTAGTGAAAAATCACTTATTACTCAGGAACCTGAGTGAATTCTGAATATAGGTTTCACTTCAGTCTGTAAGAGCTGTTTTCAGGGTTGGTTTTACAGCTTATTAGCAGAGTGTCATGTCAAGCCCTGTTCTCCTTTCCCCTCTCTGCCTCTCATTATCTCAGCTGCTGCCTCTGAAAGCTTTGCAGACTCACCTGCCCCACACATCTGAGTGGGATGTTCTGCAGCTTCTGACTGGTCCCATGTTCCCTCCTCTCCCCATACAGGCAAAATAAAAAAAACCCACCAGGGCAAAAGTCTTGGGATGTTTTTACAGAGAAGGAGGAGAGGAATCTTGGAGTTAAGCACATGGGATGGGTTTATAGAGCAGATATTTGCTATGAGCTGTGTCAGGGTCAGGGAAGGCCAGAGCTGGGGGTGCTTTCTGCAGCGTGGGCTTGTCCTGCAGGGCTGTGGGGTCAGGAGCCCCCGCTCATCCCCACTGTCCCTTTGGGATTTGTTGTTGTTGTCCACAAGTGCTGGGACATGAAGGGACAGTGTTCTGTTGTGTGTCAGTGAGGGCACTCAGAAAATGCAGCTCACACACAAGACCCTGAGGCCCAAATTTGGGGTTTTTGGAAAGATCTCTGAGTTACCTTGAGATCCCATGACAGCAGCACTTGTGTCTTAAATCCTGATGACTCAGATGACTCCAGGCTCTCTCCTGCAGCAGAAATTGGTATCAAGGCAGTGCAGCTGATGAAGAACTCTGAAATGAAGGGGGTTAAAAATCTGCTCTGTGGTTGGGTTTGAGCTGCACAGGCATTTTCCCCAGTCCTTGATAAGTTAGACCTTTCCTATAGAAAATCATTGTCAGCACTGCACACATGAACACTGTTCAGTGTCAAGCATTTGCAGATTTTACCCACCCAGATTACAGCATTCTGTAAGAGAATTAAAATTAAGTATCCTTAACTAGAAATACTGTAGAGATTGTAAAACAAAAATCACATTGCAAATTCTGATTATCTGTAGTAGGTAAGACACAGTTAGATCCCCACAGATAGCACAGCACAGAAATTCCATACATGTTTCTGTGAGGACATTTATGGCCATTGCTGAAGGGGGAGGTTGCACTGGTCTTGGTTCACTGATCCTGAAATGTTTGGATTGCCCTGTTGGAACAAAGCTGTGGCACTGCCCTCCTGCATAAGAGCTAAGTGGCCTCACTGCTCTCACTAGTTGCCTGCTTAGCTAGAAGTTCAGTTTATTTTTCCTCTCCTAATTTCATTTTTTGCTGTTTCACTGTAAGGTCCCGCTCCCCAAACGTGTCAACCTCCTCCCTTTATCCCAGGCAGATCCTGAGGATTAAACTAAAGCTCAATATTTACCCTTCTAATGGGGGGCAGAGCATTTATCCTCCTAAACATTCCTTCTGGGTTGTGGAGCAGTTCTGAAGTGAGGATGACTGAGGAATGACCTGGTGCTGTTTTCCCCTCCTCGGCTGAATTCTCGCGTTCTCCCTCTCGCGTTAGGTCAGCGCCTGTTCGGGGAGACCATCCTGGGGCTGACACAAGGCTCTGTCTCAGACCTGCTGGCTCGGCCCAAGCCCTGGCACAAGCTCAGCCTGAAGGGGAGGGAGCCCTTTGTGCGCATGCAGCTGTGGCTCAACGACCCCAACAACGTGGAGAAGCTGATGGATATGAAACGCATGGAGAAAAAAGGTAACGGGAGCAGAGAGCTGACTCACACCTTCTGTCCTTCCCAACACCAGCCTGGCTTTTATAACCCTCCAAAAATAGTGGAGAGGCTGCACTGATCTAGCCTCACCAGGGTTGTGCAGAAGGACTCCACAACAGCTTTTTTTTGGAGCTTTTATTCGATGCTTGCTCAAGCAGATACGTCTCGAAATAAAAAGAAAACAAGCACACAACAAAAAAGCCAACTCCAAACTCTAAATATTCACCAGCTGCTGGGGAATCATTGCTGTTTTCTCCTATAGATTAATTACTGAGGCCCTGGTGTTGCCTTACCAAATGAGAAATGTGGGTTTGGGAGCTGGCTTTGGGTTATTAGTTAATAGTGCTGCAGCTGGTCACAGATGTTGGGCTGGAAGAACTGGGCATTGATTCCTGGGAAAGCTCCTTGCCAGTCCTGCCCTGATGGGTGCTGGGAGGAGAGAAAAATGCAGCCTTTATTGCAGAATAATGATATTTGTAGCCTTACAGGGAGGGGGAAGGTGACTGAGTTAATACAATAAAATTTGTGTGTTATGGTCACATAAAACAGGGTCATGGATGGACCTGTGAGTTGTTACTGAGTATTTTAGTAGGGAGTACATCCTGCAAATTTATCAGCTCTCTCCATTTTAAATTCATCACTAAAACCCAGTGGTTATTCAGAGCCCTGTTTTTAGTATGTTCATGTGATTTTTTACAAGAGAGACTCGTGGGCTGCCATTATCAGCAGTTAACTAATTAATGATATATACATCTCTGGAGCTACCCCTTAATGATATTAGCACAGACATCATTAATCGTGTACACTGAAAGCTCTGCTGTTGACTGATGTTCTGAAAGCATTTACACATCTGATCAAGAACTTGGTGATTATATTTAAAATTGCAGTGAGGGAGCTTCTGGGAAAATTATAGTCTTGCAGGCTTTTAAGAAGAAATTCAAACCCTTGTCACAGTAACCAGTATAATATAAAGCAGTGCAGTATCTTAGCACAAATCGTGCGTGATCTTCCATGGGGAGTAAAATCCACTTGGGTTTCCCACTTACAACTGTAAACCAAAGGGAATCATGAGGGGTTTTGCTGTATTAGAAACATGGCAGGAATAAAATTGTCAACTAGCTGGATTTTTATAGCCTCACAGAGAATATTGCCCATAATGCAGCAAAGTAAAATAAAAATAATTTAACAGTAGTACTGACAATATCCTTTTCAAAACTATTTTCTAAACTGGATTCTTATCAAGCAGTGAGGGATACATATGGTCTGTAGATGGCATCTGAATAGAGATAAGGCCATAAATCATTGAGCTCTGCACTGAGCTCTGAACTGTGCAAGGGCTGTCCTCAGAGCAGAGCAGTCTAAAGTGAATCCAGCCCTGTATTTTCTTATTTTCTGCAAAATCCTTTCATGCAGGTGAGGTTCCTGTGATTTAACCTTTTAAATTGCTCCAGAGCCACATTAAGAATTTAACTTTCCCTTCAGCTAATGTCAGTTAAAGAACAATGCGACTGGGTCTGCTTCCAGTGAAACATTATTATCAATTATTTCACTGCCACATTTTATTAAGGGAGTAAATTAATAATTATGATAAAGGTGAGCTGCATATCTCTTTTTTTTTTTTTTTCTGTTCCACCAGTCTGAAGTTTGTGCTATAAATGTCCCTTTGAAGAGGTTCTGAAAATTTGCAATGTACATTAACCAACCTCTTTGGAGGGAGTTGGGGGTTCGTGCTCACCAGGCTGAGACTTTCTGCTCACCTCTCCTGCCTTGGAATTCCGAGTTCATTCCTCTCACAACCTCCAGGGTGCTGGGCTGCTGGAGCAGCACACTTCTCACAGAACAGCACTGCTGTCAGAAGAAAATTGAATTCCCTTTATTTCCCCATTATTTCACTTTTTAATAATCTTGTTCAATACCACGTAAGATAAAAATGATATTAAAAGGGGCCCTGTTTTATCTCAGTGGTGTCTGTGCATCCACAGCTGGGCACGTGCTGGGGGCTCTGCCCAGAGGGACAGGGGGGACAAAAGGAGTAACTCAGCCTCAGCCCCACATCCAGACCTTTGCCCAAATTACACCTGGGTTTCCTTTATTTTTATTTGTCCTCTGACAAGCAGAGACTAGGCACAGACAAAAATCAAACTTCTCCAAAAGTAAAGGGTTTGCAACTTGGATTGCAGTTTGAGCCTTGCTGTCACTGCAGATGTGCTGGTTGATCTCCTTACATTGTCTACACGCAGCACATATGTTTGGAAATAAAAACTAAAATGGAAAAGCTTTTTAAAATGTCATCTAGGTTTTCAGAGACCAGTATTAAAACCTGTAGTCTGAGTCCTAATTCTGCCTTTGGCCCAGTGGAAAGTTGTCCTGATAATAGATTATCCTCCAGAAAACAATTGCTCTGGTAGAACAGTGGGACATCCTCCTCTTTATTTGTATTTTAATGAAATATGTGCTTTTATATAATTTGTTCCATTCACATGAGAGCAACCCAGCTCTGCCAATGCACCTTCTGTGATCCCAGTGTGAGGCTACAGGAGCAGAGGAAGGGATGACATTTTCCCCAAGCTCTCACAGCTTCAGATTGTCCTTTGCTGTTTAGGACAAGAGCTCTGCCCTGCCAGAAATCCCACCCTTTGGAGAGCAGGCAAAGGGAGATCCAGCCCATGCTGGCCCCTGACATTCCAGTTAGAGGTGGTCTGAGCACCTTTCACATCTCCCATGGCAGGTTCTGTTTTGTCTCGTGGCCTCCTTGGTGCTGCTGCCCACTGCTGAGGTGATGGATTTTGCCCTCCAGCCCCTCTTGCTGTGCAAGGAAATAAGGGAGCCTTGGCTGTAGTTTGCATGTCAATGCAAATTGGAAATAACACCCACGAAGGAGTTTTGAGATTAAACACCTTATAGAAATATGAGATTATCGTGCTGGAATGATTAATTCCGTGGTTGAAGGCTGTAACAGTTCCTTGAAGGCTGCAAAAATAAGGCCAATGGGTCACCTTGGAATAATGCAGATTTGTTGCAGTTTTACATCTGGTTGGAACAACTTGAATAGGTGGATTTTTAAAGGAGATCTATTTAAAAAATAAGAAACAACACTTTGTTTTTTATGGTTGTTTCCAACGTGTGCAGGAGCGTATCACGTCAGAGTGATGGATCACGAGCAACTCACGTTGTGTTCCATATCAGTGATCTTACACAGTAGGCAATCCACAGGTAATCTGTCATATTCAGGAAAAACAAAATGTGGGCCATGCAGATACCCCCAAAGGTCACAGAGAGTGTGCAGAATTCACTGCCATGATAATAAAGCCACAGTGCTAAAGGTGCCACTGGAGGCACCATGGAGAGGGCAGGGCGCTGGAACCCACTGGAGCCAGAAAACCCAGCCAGTGCTGGAGGGAGCCCTGCCAGGAGACGTTGGCTGGGGTTTGAACACTGCAGTTGATTTGATTGCACTGGATTTTTATTCATTGTGCAGCCTCAGCCTGAAGGCAGAGCTGTGGGGAGAGAAAAATTGAATTTTTGAAGAATTTGGTTGCTGACCAGTGTGACTGGCCCCTCAGTGTCCCTGGCTGTGACCAGAGCTCCTGGATTGCCTACTGGATTGATGTCAGGCTGGTGTAATCTGGGACTTAATACCCAAGGTTATCAAACTGTAGCTCTGGAATATGTAAACTCTTTAATATCTGGAAGGTCTTTAACAGGCCATTAAATATTTTATTTACAAGACTCATCTATGTTTGCTGTTTTCAGCCCCCTCATTAGCAATGCTTGTGCATGATACTGCCAGGTGCAGTAAATCCCACCTCTCCATGCCCAGTGTAAATCAATCAAGTCAGTGACAGAATTTGCCAGGATAATTCACTCCCAGTCAGGGAGGGAAGTCAGTGGCAGGATCACAGGCTGCTGCCATCAGCCTCACCGAGCCCATCAGAGCTTTCTGAGAAGTGTCTGTTTTGGAAGGAGCTTTGTGCAGGGGAGGAGGGTGCTGGGGGCTGGTTTTCTTTCATAACCTGTCACTGCCACAGCTCAGAGCTGTAGGGAAAGGCAGCAAACGCAAATGTTCAGCCCATCCCTGGCATCCCCGGGCTCCAGGCGCCACCGTGTGTTGGAGGTGGCTTGGGAAGGCTGGGAATGCTGCAGCCCCACTTCCACAGTCGTATTTTCCTTCATGTCAGAGACACCTCCGTGCACACCTGAAGTGTTTTAACCACCAAACCCCTTTTCAGTCAAAATGGGGCACAACTGTCCCAATCAGAGCCTCACGTGGGAGTTCGCTCCTCTCGAAGGAGCGAATCTGAAATGAGTCGTGTGAACTGAACCCTGTCATTCGTGTCCCACGTTCATTGTAAAGGCAGAAAACTCTGGCAGCTTTCCAGATGATTTTTTCTTTTCTCCTTTTTCTTCTTTTCTCCTTTTTCCTCTTTTCTCCTCTTTCTGATTTCTGATTTCCCTCTTTTCTCCTCTTTCTGCCTCTTGCATCCTCCCCGCATTTGCTCTCCGGCGGCGCCCCGTCCTTCCCCACCCCTCCCCTGCATCTCCCTCCCTCCTGCCATCCCTCAGCCGGTGCCTCCATCGATTCTGCATTTGCATTCAGCCCGGGCTGACTCCCTGTGCTTCCCTTTCCCCTGCAGCCTACATGAAGCGGCGGCACAGCTCCGTCAGCGACAGCCAGTCCTGCGAGTCCTCGTCCACCGGCATCGACTACAGCCAGGGCGCCAGCCCCCAGCCCCAGCACCAGCTCAAGAAGCCCCGCGTGGTGCTGGCCCCAGAGGAGAAAGAAGCTCTCAAACGAGCCTACCAGCAAAAGCCATACCCATCACCAAAAACCATTGAGGAACTCGCCACGCAGCTCAACTTGAAAACCAGCACCGTGATCAACTGGTTCCACAATTACAGGTGAGGGAGCCCCCCTGAGCCCTGCTCCTCTGGGGGTGCTGCTCTCAGCAGGCTGTGTCGGGTGGTTGTGCAAAACAAGCAGCAGGGAGGCTCTCACTAACACCCTGCTAATGCTCCAGACTAATTTTAAGTCATCCCTGAGGAGCAGCAATACTCAGATATTGATGTAAGTAGTGCTTTTAACCAGAAAGTCTGGCTTTTGGGGTGGGCGTGGATGTGATGTCCACTGATGAATATTTATAAAGCCACTGCAGGGTATTTATAAGCCAGGCTGCTGTGTGTGACTCATGTGCACACGCACAGACACGTGTCAGGTGGGTGTTGTCACTGGGTCACTGGGTGGGGGCTACTTGGAAATGTCCTTCACCGGATGCCATCAGGAGTGCCCTGCTTTCATTATGTCATTTTCCTTCATCTGAAGAAAAAGAGGATTTTCTTTTAGGCCTTGAGTCACCGAGCTCTGAAAACAGGCACAGTGTTTGTGCTGTGATTCTGGGAGGCTTCGTGGAGTCCTGAAGGACTCCAATAACCCTGAAATCAGAGAGGGGCTTGTTACAAGGGCCTGGAGTGCCAAGACAAGGGGGAATGGCTTTAAACAGCCAGAGGGCATGGATAGATGGGATATTGGGCAGGAATTGTTCCCTGGGAGGATGGTGAGGGCCTGGCACAGGGTGCCCACAGCAGCTGTGGCTGCTCCTGGATCCCTGGCAGTGCCCAAGGCCAGGTTGGAGCAACCTGGGACAGTAGAAGGTGTCCCTGCCCATGGCAGGGGCTGGAACAAGGTGAGCTTTTAGGTCCCTTCCAACCCAAACCATTCCAAAATTCTGTGATTAATTTCATTGTTAGGATTAAATCATCGAGTCCCACTGAAATGAAATGTTGGTCTGTTCAGTTCTTTTCTCATTTGAGGAGGAACCTTCTCCACATTTGAACCTCTGAAATAGGTTTTGGCCTGGAGACAGAGATAAAAAGAGAGAAGGCTGGAATAGCACATAAGAATTATAAGGATTTGAATAAACACATTATCAACTGTGCTTGGGATTGGAAGTCCTAATTAATGCAGCAGACTTTTCTCCAAGAAATTTGTGCTAATGAATATTGAACAGGTACAGTTAAGCTACCAGATTTAATACTATTCTGCTCCTACACTCGGAGCCAGTAATGTTCCTAATTAGTCCAGATTGCTAAACTTGTTTGTTTTTAAAAACTGCTAACATTTAAAGGGTGGTTTTTCACTTTGGCCCTTCTCAGCTTTTACCGGGGAAGTTGCCGAAGCAAAAGCAGCAGAGTTTAATGAGCTATCCCCGAAATATTGTGCACAATAGTTAAATAATGTTTACAGTAAACAATACAAGATTTTAAAAAACCCAGTAATCATATTTACACTGAATTTCACCGCCCTGAATTCAGTACAGATGCAGCCTCTTTTCACCGCTCAGAGTTCTCCAAACGCAGGCCTCTTCCAATTCCCAGCGGCAGGCAATTACACACAAGTTGGAGGGATGCCTGTGAAAATATGTTCCCCTCGTCCTGACAGCAAAATGTGCTGTTCTCACTCGGGCAGACGAGCGCGGGAGCGCTGGTGGCAGGTGTCGGGAGGTTCATCATCACCAGCCCCTGCCTGGGCGTGCAGAGATCTGAGCCCTCAGCCCCACCAGCCCGGGGAGGAGGTGCTGACAGCTGCACCCCAAACCAAACCCTGCAGACTGTGGGCATTGAGGGGTCTGGGCCTGCTCCCAGATGTGCTGCTGGGACTGCAGGGCTTTCAAAAGCTGTTCAAGGCTGTTTGGAGCCCTGTGTGCTCTGAGCGCTGAAAAATCAAAACAAACCCATTTTTTGTTCCCCTTGGCAGTAACTTTCTTAGCTGTCATGCATGGATTTCTCTTAAATCACGTGTAGGGTGTTGCAGAAGAGGGACAGGTTCCATGTCATGTGAGGGGAGCAGGGTCTGACTGCTCTGCAGCTCATGTGTTAGAAGAAATGGGTGGTCTTTCTTTCAGTCCTCTCTAAGCCACACTTTATTTATCTCTTTTATACTCTCCCTCAGCCATTTCTTTTCCAAACCAAAGAGTCTTTTATACAGAAGCAGTTCCACATCTCAGACCATCTGCTTGTGCTTTAATAATAATTTTTCTGTAGCTTTAGATAAGGGATGACACAGATTTGCACAAGTTTGTCTTGCTGTCTCTTGGGAATCCTGCTGTAGTGATGCTTTTCCTTTCAGATTCAGCCCAAATCTCACTTTCCAAAGGTGGTTGCTACAGCAGGATCTACCTTTATATTCACCAGATGGAAAATCAGCATTAGCATTTATTTCCTGCAGCAAAAAGAAACGCTGAAAAAAATATCCTCAGCAGGCAAAGAAATAATTCACTTCAGAATATAAATGGGTATAAAGGATTTTGACATGTCTGCAAACTTCTCCAATCTATGGCTTTGCATTCATACCAGTCACAGAGCTCTCAGAATATACAATAAATATCTCTTGCTTTGCAGGGAAGCACATACAGGACACATCAGAGTCTGAGGCTCTGATGTCTTAAGAATGGTACAAAAGAGCAGGAGGGAGGAATTTCTATCCCACTTCAGCTGTGGAAACTGGCACATAATCTCAGTAAGGCCACAGAGATGATGCTACAGACCCATCAGGAATGAAACCAGACTTTCTGGAATTGTAATTCAGCACTCTTGCATTCTGAGTGTATTTTTCAATGAACTATTTTGTGCTGGTTTTGATGTTGCGCAAAGCCTTGTCCAGGGAGCTGCAGCAATCACCCAGGAGATCTCTGACGTTTTGAGTTCCACTGGTGAAAGCCAACAGGGTGTGTGGACATCAAGGCCAACACCTTTCCCAAGAGGAATGCTCTCTGGAATCCTCTAGCTGCTGTCACCAGCTCTTCTTTACCATAAGAATTGAATTACTATGTTAATCAGGAGCCAGCCCAGATTCCAGAAGCAGTGTATTGGGTGTGAATTCCAGGGATTTCCACAGACATGGTTTGATGTTTGTGGTCAGATTCTCAGCGAGGTTCAGTACCTGCTGGAGCTGAGGTATTTTAAATGCCATGCAGAGCTCTCCTCTCCTGACCTGAGGAATGTTACAGAAGCACCACGTTCTGGATCAATGTCCATGCAGGGAGATTTTAGGCATAAATTGAGCCTGATAATCAATGTTGCAGGATGCGTGCAGTTAATGGTAATAGAAAATTAATGTTAGCACCTGTGGGCCTCTGTTAGGTGAATAATATTCTCCCAGGGAAAATTACAGACCCCCTAAATCCTTCAAAAGTGTGGAGTCAGCGAGTACAGCTGAAATACTCTGTTGCATTTCAAGTAAGTCAATAAGATCATTAGCTTCAAGAGCAGTATTCAGGTGGTGCTCTCCATTTAGCTGAATGTTTTTCCATTGTCTGCTGTCTTCCACAGCACAGTTCAGGAAAAACAGAAAATCCTTACAGCTATCAGTGCTGGGACAGCGTTTCACTTGTGGTTTGCAGGCCCCTTGGCAGTTCCCTGTGGCTGCAACCAAGAGGTTTTTGTGTTCTCTCTGAAGAATATTGGGTTTTGGTAAACTCTCCCCAGGCCTTGGTCCCATCCCTGACCCCAGATCATTGAGGCTCCCTCTTGGTTATAAATTAGGATTTAAGTGGCGTTCATCACTTCTCCCATGGATGCAGCAGGACAGAGAAAGGCTTAGCCCAGACCCTAAGGTTTTTCCATAAACTTTTCTGTATTTGTGGGGATTTTGGGAACTCCTAAATAGAAGAGGAAGAGGGAGGAAGGCCTGAGTGAAATGGCAGAGGTGGTGTATCCTGCACACCAGGCATTTCCACCCACACATGGAGTGCAGTCATTCCTATGAAAGGCATTGGTTGCCTTGTCACTACTCATGTTCTGAAATTGATTTTTTAAATAAAAAATGAGGCAAAAGTCAGACTAGCTCATAGACTGTCAGCCTGTCACAGGCTGGGCTTTCTCACAGCCCTTTCAGCACAACAGGCTTGGTTTCACCTCCATTTCTCCTTGCTGTTCTCCTTGGTGGAGAACACCAAGGGGCTTGTCCAGCTTTTTCCTGGATTATTTTTTGTTTAGGCAGATTGGCTCATTCCTGGTAGAAATCTAAATTGTTTTGTGTTTACAATCAACTTTACTCTGGATCTCCTACAACTGTGTTCATGTTTTTGTTAAAAATACTAACTTCTCACCAGGGAGGTGGTGGAGTCACCACTCCTGGAAGTGTTCAAACGAGTCAGTGCAGCACTTGGTGTTAGGGTCTGGTGGTGCTTGGGGGGGAAATTGGACTTGGTGGCCTCAGAAGTATTTTCCAGCCTTAATGATTCCACAAAAGGGCATTTTTAGTATGTGGAAAGGGCATTTTTAGTGGAGTCAATGATTTCAGAAGTCTTCTCCAGCCTTCATGATTATTTTTTGTTTAGGCAGACTGGCTCATTCCTGGTAGAATTTTGAACTGGTTTGGGTTTACAATTCATTTTATTCTGGATCTCCTACAACTGTATTCATGTATTTTCTTAAAAATACTAACTTCTCACCAGGAAAGTGCTGGAGTCACCACTCCTGGAAGCGTTCAAACGAGTCAGTGCAGCACTTGGTGCTAGGGTCTGGTGGAAATTGGACTCGGTGGCCTCGGAAGTATTTTCCAGCCTTAATGATTTTAAAAAACGGCATTTTTAGTATGGGGAAAGGGCACTTTTAGTGGAGTTGACAATCTCAGAAGTCTTCTCCAGCCTCAATGATTCCACAAAAGGGCATTTTTAGTATGTGGAAAGGGCATTTTTAGTGGAGTCGATTATTTCAGAAGTCTTCTCCAGCCTTCATGATTCCACAAAAGGGCATTTTNCGCGCCAGAGCTCCCCGCAGCAGCGCCCGGGGGACGCTCCGCAGACACTGCCAAACTCCGCCACGGAAGGGGATGCCTCTACCTCAGCTGCCTCCACCTCAGTCCTTACGGGGGAGAGCTCCTACAAGCCGAAAGAAAGTTCGGAGAAAAGCTCCGGCGTGCCAAGTACGAGCTCGACGCCGGCCGCAGGCTCGCAGAAGGCCAATTCCCTGCAGAGCTTGTTCGGCTTCTCGGAGGCGGCGAGCTCCAGGAACAGCCGAGACAGCTCCCTGAGGAAAAAGAAGGCGGCCAACTTGAACAACATCATCCACCGCCTGGAGAAAGCCGCCAGCCGGGAAGAGGCCGTGGAGTGGGAGTTTTGAGATTAAACTGGCCCAACTCGGGAGAGCTGGGAAGTCAAACTGGACCTCTACTGGTTTTATTGTGTTCGCACTTAACCGCCCTGCGGGCCACAGGGCAAAAACGCCATAGGCCAAGGTGCATATAGAAATCAAAAAAGAAAAAAAAGAAAAGAAAAAAAAAAAAAAAGGAGCGTTAAGCCCAATTTATGTTTGTGTTTTCGAGGAAGAAAACTGAAATGTGTAGTCAAGCTTTTTTGTACCCTGAAGTGTTTTTATTATTGCCCTAAGTGATTTCCACAGTTTCTGGAATAACTCATACAGCTTTGCCTTGTGCCCTCCTCTTTGGTGTGGGGCTTTAAAAAAATGAAAAACAGGAAAAAAAAAANAAGGGCATTTTTAGTGGAGTCGATTATTTCAGAAGTCTTCTCCAGCCTTCATGATTCCACAAAAGGGCATTTTAGTATGGGGAAATGGCACTTTTAGTGGAGTCAACACTCTCATAAGTCTTCTCCAGCCCCGATGACTCCCCAGCAGGGCACCTTTAGCGGCGAGGAAGGGGCGGTGTTGGCGGAGGTGTCTCCCCCTGCCCCGGCACACTCACATCCCTGTCCTGTCCCGTAGGTCCCGCATCCGCCGGGAGCTGTTCATCGAGGAGATCCAAGCCGGGAGCCAGAGCCAGGCGGGCTCCAGCGACTCCCCGTCGGCGCGGAGCGGCAGGGCGGCGCACAGCTCCGAGGGGGACAGCTGCGACGGCGTGGACGCCGAGGGCCCTCCCGACGGCAAGGCCAGCGGCCCGGAGGCGGACGAGCTGAGCAGCGNCTCGGAGGCGGCGAGCTCCAGGAACAGCCGAGACAGCTCCCTGAGGAAAAAGAAGGCGGCCAACTTGAACAACATCATCCACCGCCTGGAGAAAGCCGCCAGCCGGGAAGAGGCCGTGGAGTGGGAGTTTTGAGATTAAACTGGCCCAACTCGGGAGAGCTGGGAAGTCAAACTGGACCTCTACTGGTTTTATTGTGTTCGCACTTAACCGCCCTGCGGGCCACAGGGCAAAAACGCCATAGGCCAAGGTGCATATAGAAATCAAAAAAGAAAAAAAAGAAAAGAAAAAAAAAAAAAAGGAGCGTTAAGCCCAATTTATGTTTGTGTTTTCGAGGAAGAAAACTGAAATGTGTAGTCAAGCTTTTTTGTACCCTGAAGTGTTTTTATTATTGCCCTAAGTGATTTCCACAGTTTCTGGAATAACTCATACAGCTTTGCCTTGTGCCCTCCTCTTTGGTGTGGGGCTTTAAAAAAATGAAAAACAGGAAAAAAAAAACCTAAAAAAAAAAAATCCTTAAAAAAAAAAATCAAACCCACATATTAAAAGGGGGCTTTTTATCTGCCATCTAATGGCTACAGAGCGATAATACACTATTATCTTCTTAAACCAGGAAAAAAGGGGAGATTTTTCAAGAAAAAGAAAAAAAAAGAAAGTTTTTTGTAGCTGTTCAGTTGCCACTAAGAGATTGCACAGTCAACCGACTCTAAACACACTAGTTTGGATTCCTACATATTTTCAAGAAAAGAAAAGAATCTTGTTGTTTGAAACTTTGAATTAAAAAAAAAACACATTTACTCCACATATTTTTTAACAAAACAAAAAAAAAAGTCACATCAGGAAAATATCTTAATTTGTGGTAGCTGACTTAGTGTTTTCTTGTAAGTGAAATAGAATATTGACACGTAGTGCACATTGTTTCATAGCTTTAACTGATTCTGGTCTTTTGCAGCCCAGAATTTGTTTAATACACTCCATTTTAGGCCAAATCAGGACAAAAAAAAAATCTGAATCTAGGTATTTTATAATCTGCTTTTTAACCTCTAACCACAGAGCACGCTGATCAGACCTCATATCTGGGAGGTTTAGGAGACAACTTAGAAGCAGCATGTACTTGATCATTTCACTGGGTTGGTAGCGTACAGGATTTCCTTTGGGCAGACACAGATCGCTCCAGAATCGTTGGCCAGTACCATTTCACCCTGCTAGCCCGTGTCCCGGACACTCAGCTTGCCTGGACCCCTCGGGAACGCAGCCCTCGTGTCCGATGCTGTCACACACCACTAAGAGGGACTGGAGCTGCCGCAGAGCCAGCCCTCCTCCTGCTGTTGGTGGCCATTCATTCACTGACTCTCTTCCCACCGTGAGCACTGATTCTAAACACGTTTTTAGTTGTGGGAAGCTCCTTTTTTTTTTTGGCGTGGATAAAGAGTACACGGCAATGACCAGGCGGGCTCTTAGCGAGGCGGAAGCGGCCCAAGCTCGAAACCAAAACCTCGGCGCTGTCGAGTCCCGGTCCGGCCCGTTCTGCCCTGCAGACATTGCAGCCTTTTCCCATTATTTTATGCACAGGTTAGGGCTGATCAAAGTACAAATCCAATTCTAACTTGTCTCTAACTCCTCCTGTTGTCTATATGTATATGCGTGAGCATAGAGGTGCGTGGAAGGATGTGTGTGCGTGGGTGTGTGCGTGCAATTTTATACGTCTGTGTATTTTCTTACGTACTTGTGCACACATAGAGTGCATTACTGCCACCTTTTTTCAATAAGCTGTTTTATCAGTTATGGCTTCTACAAGTTTGCTAATTTAGACTCCTTTATTGCCATATCTTTAAAACTAACAATAGATGATTTCGGAATATATATATATATATAANTTATTTATAGGTGCTGTATTTTATTATCTGATTGTTAGGAAGGGATGAAAGGGGGCAAATATTCTTTAGAGGGATAGACTGCCGGCAGTATTGGGTATAATTTACAAGATGTAGTTGTCATACTGTATATTATTGATTGAAGACTTTTTTGACCGTATTGTGTATCATTGAACTTTTGTCTTAGGTCAGCATCTTTTTGATGACACTTTAATGGTGCATTCATTACTTCTTAAGTTT
This sequence comes from Cisticola juncidis, assembly GCA_013400215.1. NCBI lineage: Eukaryota > Metazoa > Chordata > Aves > Passeriformes > Cisticolidae > Cisticola > Cisticola juncidis. Next base: position 243,208 of record VXBR01001490.1, read on the forward strand.
AATTAATATTACTTTTCTGATTTTGGGGGAGGGAGGGATGGGGGAGAGGAGTTCCGACTTTAAAGGTATGTTCCCAATATTACACCTCAGTGTGCTTGTATTAATTCATTAGTAGGATTTTTGACTGTAAGATGTGAAACCACATTTCTTGCATGATGTTTTAGAACTTATGTATTTCATTTACAGTCTCTTAACATGCGACAGCAGCACTTAGCGCAAGTTTTCACCAATGTAAGAATCAGTACACTAAAATCCATCCTTCTCATGACTAAGGAAAGAAGGCTCTAGGAGGCTGCAAGGCAGGGATTTGGTTTGGATTTTCACTGCTGGCTGTTTCAGGATTCCTCCTGGGGTGAGTGGGGACTCGTGGTGCGAAACGAGAGCTGAGGAACAGAGAGAGAGCAGCTGCCCCTTCCTGTGCTGAGCTGAGGGACAATTGGCAGTGACAGACACCAGGGTGTGGCTTCCCAAGCCAAGGGTGACCTCTGTGTGCCTGCCCAGTGTCCTGGTGTCACTTCCAGAGCACAGCTCCTTGGATAAACCCAGCCTGGGGGGAGCTCACCTACCTTAGTGCAAGTCACAACCAGCTGCGCCTCCAGCCAAGAGCAAAACTTCTGCCCGGGAGACGCAGATATTTTCTTAGGTTCTTTAATTATATTTTTTTTTCTTTGTCGTTGTTTGGTTCAGGTTGGGTTTTTTAATTAATTCTAGGCAATACACTTGCCAGTCTGTTCCTACTGTCCTTGTCTGCTGATTTGAGACCCAGGTGCTGGATGCAGTCAAGTGGTTACTCTCGGCTTTCTCCGTAGCGAGGGGGTTTTTGTTCTGTTTGATGATTATTTTTTATTTTAAGTTAATATTCCCCAAACTGTTCTTGTGCCTGTGTCTATCTGATTGCATTCCATGATGCTTACTGAGAGCTCTGGCTGCATTGTACGACAGCAGAACTGTATTCACAGTGCAAATGCAGCACTTAAGGTCAATCTCTCTTCTTAATAAGCAATACGTAAGTGCCTTGAAACATATCTTCTTTTTTCTTTTTTTTTTTCCTGTTTATTTTTTGTTTGCTTTTCAGGTTTCCACTAGTTCTTTAGGATTCTTTAGCATCCGCCCAGTTTTTAATGCTGTAATGATTTTTAAAAAGCATATCTGTAGCTTGCCCTAGAGGAAATCTTTCTTTCATAACACTAACTGTTAATTCTAAGCTCCATTATTCCATTTGAGTCATGTAATTTTGCTGGATAAAGACAGCGTTCAGAAGTCAGAAGTCACTCCATCCTGCCAAGCGTTGTCATTGGGATCTATTATAAAATTAATCAAATAAAATGCTGTCAGTATTTCCTATATTTTTGGCACTTTATTAATGGCTTAGCTCCTTTTGCTGTTTCATATTTAATGATCTGTGTTGAATGTGGATTAGCCTGCTGAGATGCTGTTGGGGTGATCTCCTGCCTGGAATCCCCTTGGGTTCCTTGGTGACCCCCAGACCTGGGGCTCGGAGATGCTCCCGGGGTTTGTCCCGGTGTTCAGCCAAGGTCACAGGTCACAGCTGCTTTTCTGTCCCCATGGAATGCAGGATGGATTAGCTGAACTACTGCTGAGGGTCTCGGGTTGGACATGAGTTACCTGCTGGTGTTTCTGGCCAAGGTCCCCCAAATTTAGAGGCTGAACTGACACTGCAGGGTGTGAGCGAGAGTTGGGATCAACGTGGAACTCACCCTTGGGAGGAAAATGTGCTTTGGAATAACTTTTTTTTTTTTTTTTTTAAACTTAAAGGATAAAAAGTAGAAGGAGAAGAAATGCCAAAGAGCAGCACAGTGGCTGTCATCCCTTGGGTGCTGATTCCAGGGGAAGGGAATGTGTGGCTTGGGGCTCATCTCACAGGCAGCAGAGCCCTCGTTGCTCACATTTCTCTTCCTGATGGATAAAGCACAGGCAGCTTTCAGGAAATCCATCATGCCAGAGTCGTTTTTCCTGAGGTTCTTTAAAACCATTTTATTTTCTCTCTCTGTTTCCACTTCCATTCTCTTAACCAACGCTGTGCATGAAGAGCCAGGGCTGTTTTAATAGAAATACGTTTGTATTGCAGATAAATTGTTGATTTTTCTCTCTGGATGATTAGGGAAGGAAAAAAGTGCAGTGCTTTGTTTGCTAAAAGCCAGGAAAGAGTATCCTGTGGCAGCAGGGTCATGCAGTGGGATTGTCAATACACTTCCATTTTTCAGGATACAGATTTCAGACAACAGCATTGCAGATGTTTATTGGCAGAAATGCATTTAATTACAGTTGCTTTTGATGCCATAAAATTTGACCATTTTATTTATTCATCAGTGAAATGCCTATAAATAGAGCCACCCTTTAAAGGAACCCATATCAGTGCACTCTGACCATATCATGGATTGGTGAGTCCTTTAGTAATAAACTCCTTGCTGTAAGAAGAAAAATCTATATTGCAGTTAAAAAGAAAAAAAGCATGTGCCTTTCTCATTAGCTAAAAGATCTCTGCATTATTTTTATGTAACTTGTTGATGTGGGATTGGTGTAGAGCAGGGGGGTCATGAACACCACAGAATTCTATGCAATATTTTCCAATCCAATTCCTTTAAAAGTCACTTTTTTTTCAATCCTTTAACAGGAAAAATAGTAAGTTTGAGAAGTTCATCATTCTGGTGATAATTCAAACTGCAAAGCTGATCAATTGACATAAAATAGGATTGAGGGAAATGTGACAAATTAATGTGATTAAATAATAGAAAATGCCAACAGTGGTTGCAGTCCCTACAAGCACAGCTGCTGTCAGAACTCTGTCATCTCCCATTTTAAAATTAATAATTCCAGTATTCTTAAAGCTTTTATGAATAAGAATGCTCCTGGCAAAAGCAGGGCAGATTAGAAACAGGGAGAAAAAAAATCACATTTTGACCATATAGAAATTATGAGAATACACCAAAAAAGTAATTGTAATGTGGTCACTTAGCTCTTGGATCCCAAATGTTTTATTTCCATTGAAATGCCGCAGCAATCTGTGCCTTTAGCAGGGCTGTGAGAGATCAGTGGCTTGGCAATTTGTTGCAGGCTGGAAGTGGAGTGGTGGCATTTTTAACCTGCACATGGAGGGCACTATTTGGGCTCTGTTTGTGTCTCTTCCTGCAGAGCAGCTCCTGAAATTCTCTCTGATTTCCTCTTCACCCAGTTCTCTGTTTTTGGCCAAAGTGTGGCCGAGCTCCTCTTGGGGACTCAGAAACAAGAGGAGGAGGAGAAGGAAAGTTGGTTCTTAGGTGTGGACTGGATTTAACATTCCCCAAAACCCAGTCAAGGCTTTCCCGTGACTGTGTGGCAGTTTGGCCCTGGTTGTAGCCTCTCATCCCTAAATTTAACTCCCATGGATAAAACATTGGCAAAGCAGGACTCAGTTGATTCCTGTGTTGTTCTGCCTTTCCCTTTCTGCTCTGTGAACATCAAAGTTTTCTTTGTGTTGCATATACAATCAACTTTTCTGAGAATTTAAAATTCTGTGCAAAGGAAAGACCTTTCCCCCTGCCCACCACCAGCAGTTTAAAGTCTGGTTTTAAATTGCAAGGAGAATCCCTGGCATGGGAAGTACAAGATCTGAATTTCTTTTCTGATACAACCTTTGTAGTCCAAAAGGGGTGTAGCAGTCCCCTGTCTCCTTCACATGTATTTGAGCTCTGAAATGTAGAAATATAATTTCACCAATTTCTTCTTTCCTCCCCATCTCTTTTATAGGATATATTGACTATGCCATATATAAAGTATAGTTAATAATGGACTTTATAGCAAGAAAAGCTCTTTATACCATGCCTAGGGACAGATTTGTCCTACATGACCAGGTCATGGACTATACCCTACCCTATTAATATGCAAGGATAAAATGGTTTTATGCTCTGAACGTGAAATTTATCCTTTTGGAGAAGATTAGCGTTAGGCCTGTGCACTTAAGTTTTCAGAAAGCCTTAAAAACAGGTGTGTAAGTGGTGCCATCTCTGTCCTCAGGGATGATTTCCCCCCAGCCAAGTGGTACTGTGGCATATTTAATAGCAGTTATTAGTTATAAGGTCATTTTCCAGTTGAAGAAAGTCATTCATTGAATTTTATTAGTGAGCCCCTCACCAGCATCCTCTGGTACAATCCAGGACCTGCTTTTCCCAAGACCTGGGCATCTGTATCCATCCCAAAATCCTTGGTTTTCTGTGAAATCTGTGTTTCTACAGCTCTTGTGAATGGGAAAAATCTCTGATGGGATTCCTGGGCTTGATTGTCATTGCTGTTCACAAACATCTTCTGTCACTGAAGTGCATTAGAAGGAAACGCCTCCTTTTAAAAAACTAGGAAGATTATTGTATTTTTTTCCTTGTCCAGCTCTTCTGTAAAGGATATTTCTGGCAGTTTCAAGCTTGCTTTTACTCACAGTGGCATTGGGAGATTTTAGAAACGGTTCTGTAGATTTCCTATCGTTAAAACTGTTGATTTCATCACATCAGTTCAGATTCTTTGGACTTTGAACCAGCTGAGTGCAGAGAGCAACTAAATTCTTAACAAAACAGTGCAGGATCAGTGCAGCAAAGTGAATCCCCCTGGGATGCCATGTCTTTGGCTTTCTGTCTGAATTCCAGAGATATTTGTGATATATGCTACAATCTTCATCCAAAGTTCTTTGGAAATGGAGAGTCATGCCCGGAATTTCCTGCTCTTGTGGTGCCACACCTGATTTTTGCACAGTTCCTGTGTTAATTCCTGGTGGTGTCACAACAGCACAGCCTCTCTCTTGACAGCAAGAACAAGATTTGTGTTCTCTTCTGTCTGTGTGGGTAATTAATCTGCATTTTTGGAGTTGTTAAATGTGTCTGTGTGCATCATTCCAGGATGGAGGAGCCCCTCTGTGTATTTAGCATTTGTGTGCTTGGTCTTAATGGTGCAGCAGAACTGCTGCAGCCAAATTTGTGAAATCATTTGGGATGTGGGTGAGCGAGGGCTTAAAACCAATGTGTATTTTAATGGGCAGAGGATGCCAATCCCCACTTGTCAGATCCATTCCCTGCTGTAAAGAGGGGATTAGCCTCTGGAGAGACCAGTGAGGCTGCTGAGGATGCATGGATTTAACTAATGAGGACAGATTCATGCTCAGAATCCATAAAAATGATCCCAAGGGTCTGAGATGTGCCAGAGCCAAGGAATTGGAAAGGAAGGGTCAAACCTGGTTTGGCTTCCTGCAGGAAGTTCACATCCCAGATATTTGCACACTTGTAGTGCTCTCTCCTTTATCAATGTGCAGTGGACAGTAAAGACATTTAAAACAATCACAAAACCAGCTGATGAAGTAAATTCAAGCCAAGTATGGAATTAAAGCAACCAGTTCAGCCTTGCTCTCCCTTAGCTGAAAATTCAAGTATTTGTAGGAATCAGGTAGAAATTTTCTGTTAGGCAGCTCCTCTTGGAAGGCGAGTGTCTGTGCTTTCAGGAGAATAAATAAAACTTGGCACTTGACTTGCTCTGAAGTACAATCTTGTCTCCAAGTAACTAGGAAAAATATTTTTGCAATCAGTCTTTCAATCAGACTTCCCTGGCTTTTATTAGCTTCTGTTGGACCCTTTGTGCTGTTTTGATGTGTTATTTATATGTGGGTAAGTTATTAGCTTTAAAAGTGTTTCCAAAGTATCTGGTTACCTCTGGATGCTGGTACAGGTGATACAGGGAGTACTTGAGCACCTGGTTTGGATGGAGAGGAGGAGTGTGGAGAATAAGCAAGGTCACATCTGTATTGTACTTTTCCTTTTCCTTGATCAGGGCTTCCATTTCCTCCTCACCTTCTCTAGAGAGATGGAGTTCATGGGTCATTCCTTTTTTTTTTTTCCTGTGGGAGAAAGATTCTAGTTGAGCTTGAAATGATTTTATTTTCACTCCATAGGCATGTCATCAAAATCCTGTGCGTTGCCACATTTCCCGTTAAGTCTTTAGGTTTTGCTTCCTGAAATTTTCACTTTCTCTACTTGGAAAGCAATGTGCCTTATTTCCTAATCTCTTCGTGGAGAATAATCTAAAGCACAGTGATCTGGCTTGCAGCTTTTCATTTCTTTTTTTTTTTTGGGTGGTGGGGAGCAAACACTGATGGAGCATCCAGTGTCCCAACACTGGCACTGTGCGAGGAGTCTTTGTGCAATAGAAACTGGGGGGGTTCCTGTCCCACAGCCAGCGAGGGGGAGCTCTGCTCCAGGAAAATTCACATTCCTGGGGGGAAAAGAAACTCCCACATCCCTGTGGGTTCATCCCAGCAGCTCCTGGGAGAGGGCTCAGCCATCACCCAGCAGTGGATGCGGAGGGCTGAGCCTCACCCCGTGGGTCTGTGGGTGTCCAAGGAAGATCCGTGTCCCTTTGTGCCATTGTCACACTGCTGTCCCCACCCCTGTGCCCAGGCAGTGTCAGTCATTCCAGCTGGGATTTGGGTTTGTGCAGAACAGGCTCTCCCCACCCCAGCACCCCCAGCCCTTCCCTCCCCGAGCTCGCTCTCTCTGCAGCGTCAGGAGTGAAACACACAGAGGTGGTTTGTGATTAGGACAACAAAAAATCAAATATTTCCTGTTTATGAGATTAATTTTGAACAGTTTCTTTCCTGTTGAGGTTGGGGGGTTTTTTTGTTGGATGTAAACACAACAGGAGTATTTACATATCGTTGGGTTGGGTTGGAAGGGAACTTAAAGCTCATCCTGTTCCAACTCCCTGCCCTGGGCAGGGCCATCTCCCACTAAAGCAGGTTGCTGTCCCCTAAATGGAACTTGGAGAAAGCTTGGGATATCCTAAAGATGGAGCAGGTGGTGTTGGCTCGTAGTATCCATATCCTTGTGCCCCTGTTGTGTTTTCTAGAGCAATCATTTTTTTTAAAGGAAAAAAAAAAGAAGTATTTTATCTAAATGCCTAATAAATAATATTATTTAAATAGTTTTTAAAATAATTTAGGACTGAGAATAAGAAGCCTCAGTTGTGAGAGAGGAAAGTTAAAATATACAGAGAGAGAAAATACCCTGAGCCTCCTAGAGCCTCTACTGAGAATCTGCTAAAGATGCAGAGCCCCTGGTCAGAGCACATTGCAATTAACTCACGAGTGTTCATTTAAAATGAGAGACTGGTTTCCTGTGATGTTCATCTTTGTTGGCATGTTTGACTTTCCCAATTCAGAGCTGATTTCCTTCTCATTCAAAAAAGTTGGTCAAGGAAAAAAAAAAAAAAGAGGAGAAAAACATAAAAAAAAAGGTGAAAAATAACAATTCACCTTGCTCAGCAGCAGCTTTTCCTGGTGTGAGCTCTGGAATTCCACGCTGGGCAGTGTCTGTGGCACGGAGGGGAGTTCAGACAGGCGAGGGGGCCCTGGGAGCAGCAGAGCCCCAGGGCTGGGCCGGGTCCTGGCAGTGCCAGCGGTGCCAGGACCCCCCTGGCACGGGCACAGGGAGGTGCTGGGCCCTGCAGGGCACAGAGCCACTCCTGGGGCTTGGGAAGCAAATTTGCACTTTGCCTTTCGAGGGTGTCCCACTGAAAAAAATACAAAAAAATCCAGCGCATTTCCCACGTCAGGTTCTTTTTCCTTCTGGTGTGGTCCAAAAAGCAGCTGAAAATCAGAGTTAAAAATGCCCAATGGAAGGGTTGGATCAGCTCTGCCAAACACAAGGTTGTTCCTCTGGGAATACTCTATGCATTGCTGTGGTGAAAAGCATTTTCTCCCATTCCTTGCTGGAAATGCTGTGAGAATGTCACACGTACGAATTTGGATGTCGATCCCAAAGCAGGTGGAGGCTGGGGAGGGGGGTGTTCTTTTTTTTTGCTTTTTTCTTTTTTTTTTTTTAATTAAAAAATTAACTCTTTGCATTTGTGCAATAACTACTTGCCATGAGAATGGGCAGACCTTGGAAATGCCCCGACTACTAACACAGCACAAGATGAACTCGAACAGAAAGTGGTGTACTTTTTCCTGAGAACTTTTTTTTTTTTTTTTTTAATAATAAGCTCAGTTTTTACCCCAGTGTATTGTGGTGTCTTACATTTTTAGCAGTATTTTATATTTTTTCTGTAACGCACTAAGTCTTAGATGTTTTTAGAGCTTGTTTGTTATATTCACAATCACAGATTTTAAAAAAGCGAAAAAAGGAAAAAAAAAATCCTCACAAAGACCCAATTGACCAAAAAAAAAAAAAGGTGTCATTTTTTTTTTTTTTGTACAAGTAGCTTTGAGAAGCCCACATTGTGTTGCTGTGACTCATCTTTTGTAACATTTTATTTCTTGGTATTTGTTTGAACATAAAAAGTAAGAGTTTATCTGGCTGGCAGTGCAGGGCAGCGCTCCCTCGTCAGACATTGTTTCTGTCTTTGTTTGGTTTAGCCATAAAATGTTTGTTCTCAGCACTGTACAACGGTCCCTATATGATATGGAGAAGCAATATCACTGTATGAAACTCACACGATGTATTATTATTATTATTCACTAGCACCCTAGGTGTGATAATTGAAGTAAATATCTTTTATACAAACACAATTCCGTGTGGGCTGTCTTTTATTGAGGTGAGACCTGACTCCAAGCAGCAAACATTTACATTGTGATTCTGGTTTGGTGGTGCCCAGAGGGATCACAGGGATGGTTTGGTGGGATTTGTGTTTGGCCAGGGGAGGAAAATTTACTTTTTGTGTATCAGTTCCTATGGGGAGCGTGTGTGTTTTTCCAATACCTGAAATATTGAACTGTTAGATGCCCAAAATGTTCAGTGAAATCCAGGTGTGGCCATTCCTGCTGCAGTCAGTGTGAGGTGGGCACCCAGCTTCACAGACAGAAAATTTGGGATCTGAGACTGCCAAGGGGGATTGTTTTGAGCTCCACAGCAACATATCAACTAATTTAAAAAAAATGTCAGCTACCTGAGGTCAGAAATGCTTTAGGTTCAGAAACAAAAATGTCAAAGGATTTTCCCAGATATGTGGCTCACTGTTTATTTTTACAGATCCTTTATAGGAAAATAAATTCCTCATTTAGTGCCTTATGGGATGTTCCTATGAATACTCTCAGTGTTTACAGAGTGAGGAGTTTGCTACAGAGCAGATGCTGAAATCAGTGGGGTTATGTTTATAAAAGAGGTGGAATAAATCATTTTTGGATGCTCTGGGTGTCAGGCAGAGGATGTGTGTGTGTGTCTGTGCTGACCTGGGTGCTCTGCTTTCCCTGGCGTGCTCAAATCTGCTTTTCTGTGATTGAAGGGTATTTTGGGGACCTCCCTTGCTTTCCAGCATCTCCTGCAGCAATCCCTGACCCATTCCTCCCACCAGGCTGTCCTGTGCTCCCTCCTGGGAGTCTCCTGTGGAACAGGAGTTTTGGAGGGCCAGGAGGGGAATATTTGCTGGGCTTCTGTCCTGCCTGGAGGGCAGGGAGTCAGGCTGGATTTCCCACCCAGTGAGAAACTTTCCCACTTTGTCCAGCTCCATGCTGGTGCCCAATTTGTGTCTTTGCCATCTTCAGCTCTGCAGGAATGGGGGGATTCTCCTCAAAATGTATTAAAATTGCTACTGAATGCCTTCATTCCATGACAAATGTGCATTTTCTGGTTTTGAAGACTCTGTGACAGGTTGTTCCACAGGATGGAAATGTTCATGGTTTAACACTTTCTTTTTTCCCTCCTTCTCTTTAATAACTAGACCAACTGTTGATTGTTATAAATTGTATTATTGTGTATAATTTGACCCTATTTTTTTTAACCTGATGCTAAACAGCTACACTTTTAAAATGCTATGCCTCAGGTAGGTCAATTTCTGTGTTTGTAACCTGCACTTTTCTTCAGGTGGTATCGACATGAAACTCCTAAAATGCCACACGTGGTTGTAAAATAAGAGTGTGTTAAACTTGAGAGGGCACTGACCTGGAGAAGGCTCACAGGAGCTCAGGATTTTCCATCTTGGGACAAAGCCAGGCTGTTCTCTCAAGCCTAAATCTCAAAAAGTTGATTTTGAGAAGTTAGGAAGGCAACCCAAACCCCAAGGAAGCATCTGAGAGGTCAGAGCAGATATTTATGGTCTTCCATGGAGATGGTTGGGTCTTCCACCATAACTTTATGAGGGCAGCCCTTCCAAAGGGTGTCCAAATTCTGTCTTTTTGGAAGCTGTGCAAGCTGTGTGTTCCCACAGACCTTTACTGGTTTGAACTGGGACATCACTGTGAGTTCCTGCTGGGACAGAGCTGCTGCTGGGGCTGGGTGGGTGAGGTTTGCACAGGAAATGTTTACAGGGATTACAGGGATTACAGGGATTTGCTGGATTGATGGGAAAGTCCTTGTTTGTGGCATCCTTGGGTGCAGGGGTGAATTCCCACCTCAATGCCAAGGTCCTGCCTGTGCTCCTGCTCCACCAGCAGTGAGAGCCAGTTTCTTTCAGTGGGAAAAGGGATATTTTTGCACATGTTCACACCAGGTGTGAAGCTGTGAGTGGCTGCCATGGTGCTTTTGAGCCCCACTTCTTTCCATTTGGAAACACTGTCATTTTCTCCCCAGTATTTCAGTTTCAATGGAAGTGGTGAAGGAATTGTGTACTTGCCAACAGAGGGCTTCAGAAAACATGATTTGATTACAGCAGAGCATTTTATTTTCTTTTTGCTCCAAGCTATGGGAAACTGATAAGAAAATTCAAACTGTTTTCTTGAACTCTTCCAAGTTACCCATGTAATTATCTTAGTACCCTTGGAAATAATCCCTTCTTATATGAAATCTCTCTCCTTACAGGGTGAATTTATTAAGCAGTGCTGGGTTTATTTGCTGGGGGCTGTTTATTTTGGAGTGGCTGGGCCAGGAGGAAGGGGAAGGAGAAATCCTTCAAACCTTCCCTTCCCAACAGGCCCTCAAAATGTGAAAAGAAAGGGAGAAAAGCAGGGGAGGGAGAAGAAATCTCGCCTGCATCTCCTCTGGCAGAGAAACCCAGAGAGGTGGGAGGGAGCCCCCAGAGAGCCCTGGAATGGTTTGGGTTGGAAGGGACCTTCCAAGGACACCTTCCCCTGTCCCAGGCTGCTCCAAGCCCTGGCCTTGGGCACCTCCAGGGATCCAGGGGCAGCCACAGCTTCTGTGGGCACCCTGTGCCAGGGCCTGCCCACCCTCATCATAAAAAATCTTCCTTAGAACTCACCTGGATCAGCTCTCTGTTAGCTGAAAACCATCACCCCTCATCCTCTCTTGCTGCAGTTTGGTGGCTCCTTCTGCCTTCCCCAAGGCATTTTCCAAGCTGGCCCTGAGGAGAGGGCAGCAGGATGCTGATGTTGGAGTGAGCAGGGTAAATGGGGCTTTCCCTTGTGCTTCCTTTGTCACCTGGGCAGAGAAGGCTCAAATGTGGCTCTCAGGGTCTTGGACATGATCTGCTCTCTACTTTTTCCTGTTTTCTCTTGTAACTAAAGCAGAGCAGGGCTGTCCTTGCTGCCTTCAGTGGTGCCAGTGCCATCCCTTCCTGCCTGGCACTGCTCATGTTCTGTGTCATCCCTGAAGGACCTCACTGATGTTCTTGATGTCTTCTCCTACAACTCTGCATCTCCAGAGAAACCTCATCTCTGCACTCCTGGAGCTTTTCCATGCCTGGAGACAGGGAGATTGTGCTAGAACTCACAGATGGTTTTTAGAGATGTCATCATTCCTTTCTTTCCATCCTCTCCTGCTTTTCCTGCCCTTGCAGAGGCCCTGCAGAAGGTCTGATCAGAGAATGCCCCCATGGCAGGGGCAGATGGAGCAGGACAGCCCAGGAGCAGCATTGCTTCTGAGATGATTCCCAGAATGATGATCCAGGCATTCTGGCCACTCAGGAGCTCTTGGAGCTGACCTTTCCTCCCTCCCTGGAGATTCCTACAAAACCTGCTTTAAAATGTCCCAAAAGCCCAATTCTCTTGTATTTCTGTTGTATTGATGTGATCTCTGGAGCTCTTGATCTTCACTATCTTTATTTACCCTGGGGACATTTTTGGAACAGTACAGTCCCTTCAAATGACACTGATTTTTCACTGCCTCGTGGGAGATGGCTCAGCTGGGCTTTTGCACCACACTCTGCTCTTCAGCCTCCACTTCTGAGCAGATCTGCACCTCAGAGCCCACAGACAGGGCTCTGGTGGCTTTTAGAAAGAAAGGTTCACTCATTCCCTGCCTCCTTGTCCTGTTCCTCAGCCTGCTGACAGCTCCCAGCAGTGGTGGCCCCAGGGAAAGGCTTTGCAGGGAAGCTGAGGTGGAGTGAGAGACTCCCACTCGCTCTGGGCCAGGCACAAATGTCCCTCACCATGGAAAGGTCACGACAGAACTGGAACCATCGAGCTGCACAACAGTGAAAGGCCTTTTCACAATGGTGAACCCTCCTGGTGCAGGAAGGGGTTTGGCTCAGGTCCTTCTACCTTGGCATCTTCACAGACCAAAAAAGAAGCAGAGAAAATCATCGTGTGCATCCAGGGCTGAATGTGCAGCGTTTGCAGCGAGTGCTCCTCACCCCTCCAGCTACACAGGGTCAAGGTCGAGTCATCTCCTGCTGATTTTCCTGGAAGGGGAGCAGGACTTTGGGCAATAACAGCCTTTTCCAGACTTCCTTAAAAGCTAAATGCCAAGTGTTTCAAGAGCCTGAGTTTATGTGTAAACCTTGGGAGCTCTGGCATCAGGCAGAGCCGGAGGTGAGACTTTGTTGGCTTGCAAAGGCTCCTGGAGAGCCGTGCCAGGAATTCCTGGCACGTTTCTCTTCATGGGGAAGAGCAATGATTTCAGCTTGGATGTCACTGTCCAGTCATGAACTGGAGTGGCCCAACACGGGGAAAGGTGAAAGAGCTGGAAAAATCAAAGGGTCTGTGGCAGACCCAGTTTCCTGCTGCTTCCTTTGGGCTGCTGCTCCTCGCCCTGGCACTCTCACACCCTCCTGTTTGTGTCTCCAGCTTTGAGCCTTCGTGCCAAGGCACTCCAAGGTTTACTTATCTTACCATCATCTTCCTTCCAGTCAATAAAACAGACTTCAAACCTTTGAAGTAGTGGCTTTCAGTGCACTTGAGTTGACTTTTCAAAGACAGCTTCCCACATCACTTCTCAGCTCGTTTTCTTCTTCTTTCTTTTTTTTTTCCCTTCTTTTTTTTTTTACAGTTAAGTAAATTCAAAGAGGCCAGACAGTAAATGGAGGGAGATTAAAAAGCTCCACGAGGTTAATCAGGGTGTGAACTTGCAGAGCATCAGCTAATTTGCCATAACTGCCCGTGTGTATCTCCTACCTCCATCCCTCTCCTCTCATTTTCTCGGGGCTCTGAGGATCCAAGGAGCAGCCACCCCGTCCCATGGATGTGTAGCAGTCACAGCCTATCTCACCCCAAGGTGATTTATTCATCTGTCTGTGCCCTCAGTAATCAAGCCACCATCTCATGGAAAGATTGCCCCTCATTCATTCATGTCTGGCCTTATAACTTCAAACTAAGTTGCTAGCATGTCTTAATTTTCTCCATCTGTGAAAACAGATGCTGTTTATTTTGGATGATTTGCCAGGGGAGCCCAGTTGCTGGGGCTTGTTGCAGGAGTCAGGGTTGCTGTTGCTCTGTGGTCTCAGGGGTGCTCCCCCCTGCATCTGCCAGCTCTGCTCTCCACCAGCCTGGTGCTCCAGGACTCTTCTCTTCAATGATCACTTCAAGGATTTATCCTGCAGCTTTGGAATGGCAAGAGACTGACAGGGCTGCTCACAAGCAAAGAAGTGTGAGCGTTTTGCCAATCTTCTATTCTCAATTTGGGTTTTTTTGTCTCTTTGTGTCCCACACACGGCCTGTCCATACAGATCTGTGGGGTTATTTCCAGAAATATTCATCCCACGGCAGTGTCATCCATGGCTGTGCCCCCGGGGCACACAGAATTCCCAGAAGAGACATTTCTTAAGAGCATTTTCTTTGAGCAGAGGCTCTCTCTGAGTATTCATTCAGTGTTTGGCAAGATATCACAGAATTTTTAAATGGTTTGGTTTGGAAGGGAACCTTTCACATCACCAAGTCCAACCCCTGCCATGGGCAGGGACAGCTTCCCCTGGACCAGGCTGCTCAGAGCCCTGTCCAGCCTGGCCTTGAGCACTTCCAGGGATGGGAATTGCCCATTCTCTGATTTTCTGTGCATCAGACAGGGGAAAGCAGCCCTGTCAGTGCCAAGGGAGCACCACAGCCTCTGCCAGTCCCTGCATTTGTGCTCTTTTCTTTAGAAGGCCATGGCAATGTCAGGCCTGGCTTTCTAAAGCCAGAGTCAGAGGCTAAAGACACTTTAAACCCACTTTCCCCAGGACTTCACCTTCTTCCCCGGCCTTTGAGGTGTTTGCACATCTGAGGGGTCAGTGAGGGCTCTGCAGCCCGGGGAGGACAAAGGCAGATTCCCTTTCTGCTGGCTCTCAGTGCCCTGCCTGCCTGGCAGAGCCCTGCCCCTGCTGGCACAGGGGTGAGGGGCTGGCAGGAGGGCACGACCCCGGGACAAGAGAAATGGGATGATTAAAAAGAAAGAACCACCAAAACCCAGCTGTGAGAGTGAACTGACAGGGAGATGAGAGGGAAGCTCCGTGTGTTTGGTTGCTTTCAGGGTCAGGCAGGGTTTTCCAGCCTTTTCTGGTTTTTGTGGATGGTTTGTAGGGGACTGACCAAGGCCAACGGAAGGAGGGATGCAGATTCCTTTAAAACCTCTGTTTCTTTGGTAACCCTTTTTCTCTTAAATTGAAAAACTCAGTCCAGGTAACCCAGAGGCCAAAAGGATCATTTAAGAGAGAGCTGCAGGGCCTGGGTCTCCTTGTGCAGGCTCCAAAGCTGGGCTCTGCAGAGGATTTTTGGGCAGGGTGGGAGGCTGGGGAGCACACCCTGCCCAGGGAACCTCCCGGCGTGGGGAGCCTTGGACAGGATGCTCAGCAGTGCCTTGTGCAGAATTGGGCCCCCCAGCCCATGTTTGGCCAGCTGTACCTTCCCAATTACATTTTAATGCAGTTTTAAAAGGCAGCCAATTTAATAATTAACCGTAGGGAAGAGGTTTTCTTCTTTCCAGATCTTTGTTGATGCAAATATTTTGCATCAGGCCACCCATGTTTTGGAGCAGGCAAGGATTCCCCATTCCTGGAGAAATACTGACCTCCAGTGGGATGTGCCTTTAGCACAACTACTCCTGCTCAATCCCGAGTCTTTTATCGGGGCTCTAAAATGTAAAAATGCAGAGAGGGGAAAAAAATAAATCCATATGTTGTGTTCAAAGCATGTGCCACCTCTCTTTCCCTGCGGTGAGGCTTCTGAATAACATGGGAAGGGGAATGGCTTAAACTGAAAGTTCATCCAGATTGGAAATTGGGAAGGAATTGTTCCCTGTGAGGGTGGGCAGGCCCTGCCACAGGGTGCCCAGAGCAGCTGTGGCTGCCCCTGGATCCCTGGCAGTGCCCAAGGCCAGGTTGGACAGGGCTTGGAGCAACCTGGGATGGTGGAAAGTGTCCCTGGCCATGGCAGGGGTGGAATGGGATGAGCTTTCAGTTCCTTCCCAACCCAAACCACTCTGTGGTTCTATTCCACCAACACAGTAATTGTCACTACCCCATCACTGCCAAGCCCACCACAAACCATGTCCCCAAGTGCCACAGCTACCAAAAAAAAAGGGGAATTTGCAGCAGCAAAAGCCCTGACTCCTGGGAAAGCAGTGTCACTTTGGGCATCACCATCACTGCTGCTCCTAGGCCAACCCTGTGGCCAAGGCATCACTCTCCATGCAAGGACTTCCCTCCACAGCTGGTTTCAGGGTGTGTGGAGGATTCCCCAGGCTGGCAAGACTGGGAGAGCTGGAGCTGAGCTGTGCTGCACCCCTTGTCTGAAGGCTCAGAGAGGGAGGAGCCCTGAGGACACTGAGGACAGCCAGCCCTTGCTGCTCCCCAGGCATCCCCTGCACTTCTTGCTCCCTGGCTGTTGATAAATGAGGAATTTGTTTTGTTTTTGCCTTCCAGCTGTCTGGAATTCAGGGGCATAATTAGAACAGGAATTATCAGGGAGGGACTGGAACAGCTGGGACCTGAGCTTTCCCCCACCTGGAAATCCAGGCATCCTGCATCCCCGTGGTGGAGGTGCTGGCAGTGCAAAACACCAGCTCTGAACCTGGAGCTGAGCAGGTTTCCCAGCCAGGGAGAGGCCCAGACACTGCTGGCAGTGAGGGGGAAAGGTGAACAGGTCGATTTCTGCTGCAGGAGAGTTTTGGGATGGATTTGCCAATGGAACAGGGAGCTGGCCCTGCAGTGCTGCTCCTGCTCCTCTCGCTGTAGCTGCAGCTCCCCCCTGCTCCACAGCTGGGCTGGGGTTACATGAGGGGAACGAGAGGTTCTTGTTTTGCTCCTGGAGCATTCCAGCAGTGCCTGTTGTGGTTTAGGGTGTGGGTTTTACTCTGGGGGGCAGCTGCAGAGAGGGATCCTTTGTAGAAAATTGGCAGAGCGGGAATTGCCGGGGGCTGCAGAGCCTGGCCCCGTGCCTGGGGCAGCAGTGGCCCCTCCTGAGCCCCTCCTGGGGGGTGTCCCCCACCCTGCCCCAGACCCCCACTCCACCCTCTGCCCTGTGAGAGCCTCTCCCAGCCCCCTCAGCCAGGGAAGCCTCTTCCATCACCTTTCCCCTGCAGACCTGACCTGGGGATCAGTTCATGGGCTCAGCTCCCCTCATCCCTCTCCAGGTGCCCCCGCTCTGCCCAGCCAGGATGGTGCCAGGTACCCTTGGGGCACCAGAAATACCTGGCTGGTGCCTTTGGAGTAGCTGTGCCAGTGCAGGCAGCTGCCTCTGGCACTGGGACTGGCACTGGGACTGGCACTGGGACTGGCACTGGGACTGGCACTGGGACTGGGACTGGCACTGCTCCTTCCCAGGGGCTGTGCCCACCCTGGGGCACCCCCAAGGAGCCCTGAGCTGAGCAGGGATTGCTGCTGCCCCCAGACAAGGAGAGAACAGCCCTGCTCTGAGCTGGCTGTGGTGCCCAGGGGGTTCCTGGGCTCTCTGCTGTGTCCCTGGGTGGGTGACAGCCCTGCTCTGTTGCAGTGCGCTGTGCTGAGCTGCAGCTGCAGCTGACCGAGGCCGTGTCCACGCTGGCGGGGCAGAAGGAGCTGGTGGCCAAGCTGGAGCAGGACCTGAGCACCATCCAGGCCCTGTCTGCTGTGCAGCGCCCAGATGCAGAGGTACCCCCTGCACACAGCCCTGGGCTAGCTCCCAGAGCTGGGGGACTGTGTTCAGCTCCTTTTTTTATTTTTAATTCTTCCCCTCCTTTCCTTTCGTTCTGATAATTCACCCAGCAGAGATTTCCATGGTGCCCGTGCAATGGGGAGGTGCTGACGTGGGAGGGGATGGCACCAGGGGCATCCAGGAACCTTCCAGCCCTTCCCTGGGCTTTCCCCAACCTGGGAATCCGGGCACAGAGGGACAGACCCTGCATCCCTGGGTGGCACCAGGGGCATCCAGGAACCTTCCAGCCCTTCCCTGGGCTTTCCCCAACCTGGGAATCCGGGCACAGAGGGACAGACCCTGCATCCCTGGGTGGCACCAGGGGCATCCAGGAACCTTCCAGCCCTTCCCTGGGCTTTCCCCAACCTGGGAATCCGGGCACAGAGGGATGGACCCTGCATCCCCCTGGCAGAGATGCTGCAGTGCAAAACACCAGCTCTGAACCCAGAGGTTTCAGGGGGAAGCAGCATCCAGGAGGGGCCTTTGGGTGGGTGGGAAATGTTTAATCCCTTCTGCTTGTGCTGCCCAGGGTGCGGCCACCCCCGGCCTAGAGAAGATCCCTGAGCCCATCAAGGAGGCCACGGCGCTGTTCTATGGTGAGAGGGGCTGGGACACCCAGCAGGGTCACTGCTCCAGGGGGCAGCCTGAGGATGCTCCTGGGCCATCACTGTCTCTCCCTGGGACAGTTTGCCATGGTTTGCCCATTTTTGGCCCCTGCCAGGGGGTGCAGCAGGCTCTGTGCTGAGCTGGTGAGCCCAGGCTGAGCCAAACTCCCTGAGCTCTGAGCTCTGCCTGCTGCTCTCCCCACACCAAACCCCTCCAGAGGCAGTGAGTGAAACATTTCCTGTGCATCAGCTCTGAGGTCTGCAGGAAAAATGAATTTAAAAAAAAAAAACAAAAAAACAACTCCTTGCTCCTCTGGGGGGATAAAAAAATTCCTTTCTTTTTTTTCCCTTTTTTTGCTTGTGGTTTTTTTTTGTTTGTTTGTTTTGAAAGGTTCTGAAAACACAAGATAAACAATATCACAGCAACAGTCCCACCAAGCTAAATAACCTGCAGCCACCCATCCTGCTCTATGAATAACTGCTCTGTGCTGCTGGTTGAGTCATGGCCTTGGGGACACATTTCTCCTTGGCTGTGAACGCCACTGCCAGGAAGGAAGAGCAGGGAGGGATGGGCACAGCCCCCCAGGCACCCACAGAGCCCCATCTGGGGGGGCAACACATGTGGGACCCAAAAAATGGCAAGAGGGGTCGGGGTGGGGGAGGAGGATTGTGGCTCTGGGGGTTTATTTTAATGCTGCAGTTGCTGCAGAAGGCAGAGGAGGGAGTCTGGCAGGGCTGGGGAGGGTTAGAGGCAGGAAAAGGCAGCCATGGGTTGCACCAAATAATGCAATTGGTTTTCCTGTCCATTTTGAGGATGAGTCCTCAAAAATGGGAAAAAAAACCCCAAAACATAAATAGTGGTCCATGTTGTAGCAGGGGTTGATTTGGGTGCCCCCAGGTCCCACAGCAGGAGGACCCTGGGGTGGATGGTGGGCATCTCACAGGTCACCTCTCACACCAAACCTCACCCACAGGTCACCCTCCATCCCCTGGTGCCTCATTCCCTGAGGAGCAGATGGACTCTCTCCTCTCCATCATCTCCAGCCAGAGGGAACGTTTCCGGGCCAAGAACCAGGAGCTGGAGGGGGTGAGTCTACACCCAAAATGGTCACAAAATGGCTCACTGGTCACAAGATCTCACATTTTTATAAGTTTTGCTCCATTTGCACATTGGGGTTTAATTGTCCAATTCCAGCTCCAGGCTGGGAGGTCCCATCCTTCTTGTTCCTCCCTCCAGACACCCTTGTTTGTGCTTTGGGCTGAAAGTTGTCCTTGGTCCTCAGCAGGAACAGGATTTGTTTTGTGTCCCTGCTCTGTGACCCTGAGTGTGAGCTCAGAGCTGCACCCCTGGGCAGCACAGAGCCTAAAAACATGAAAAATAGAACTGAAGGCATCAGTCCAGTTGTGTCTGCACCTCCTGTGGGAACCACGTCCAGTCCAAACCCCCCTCAGCCACCTTGGCTGCCCCAGCCCTTCCCTGGCCACTGAGGGATGGGTCAGGACTGGGAGCCCCCTTCTGCCACTCCTGGGACAGTTTTTATTTGGAACAATCTGAATTCCAGGCTGGGGGTTTCATTCCCTGGCTCCCCTGTCCCTGCAGGAGAACCGCCTGCTGCAGCACACGGTGCACGCCCTGCAGAGCGAGCTGGACACCCTCAGAGCTGACAACATCAAACTCTACGAGAAAATCAAGTTCCTGCAGAGCTACCCTGGCCGGGTGAGTCCCCCCTGTCCCTCTGTCTGTCCACCTCGGGCTGGGCCCACTCACAGACACACAGATTGCACATTCCCCATGTGCTGTGGAGCTGGAGCTGACTGGGGAAGGGGGCAGAGACACAACCTCCCTGCCAGGATCTGTGCTGAGGGTCCTTGAAGGCAGAAACCCAAATTTCCTCCCCACCAGAGCTGCTACAGCCCCTCTGATGCTCACTGCTGGCAGTGCTGCTTTGGCAGACAAATGTGGATGATTCTGCCTGGCCAGGCTGCCAGAGGTTAAACTGGGACCTCCGCAAGAAACTTTTATATTTTATATATTTTTTATTTATATTCTATATATATTCTATATATATTTTATATATATATTATACATATTATATATATATTTTATATATTTATATATTTTTAATATATTTTTATATATATATTAC
>VXBR01001490.1:264414-282855 GCA_013400215.1 Cisticola juncidis
AGCAGGCTGTGCCCAGGGCTGGCGGCAGGCTGTGCCCAGGGTTGCCAGCAGGCTGTGCCCGGGGCTGGCAGCAGGCTGTGCCCAGGGCTGGTGGCACCGTGTGATGTCCCCAGGCTGGATTTGGGCAGGAATGGTGTGGGGTCTGCAGCTCCTGCAGGAAGGAGGAGCAGGGAGGCTGCAGGAGCATCCTCGGGGCTCTCTGCAGCCAGGTTTGTGTCAGGGGAATTGCTGTATAAAATCCAGCCTGTCTGGAAGCTTTCACTTCTTTCCAGGGGTTGTGAATGCCCCATCCCTGGAAGAGTTCAAGGCCATGCTGGATAAAGCCTGGATCAGCCAGGTCTATCAGGAGGTGTCCATGGCAGCAGGGTTAGGACTAGGTTAAGGTCCTAGGACTAGGACCTAGGACTAGGTTAAGGATTTTACTGGAACTTGTGGTAAAGCCCTGGTTATGCTGAGGCAAATAAAAGCTTTTGAGTTGATTTGAATGAAATTTTACCTGCAAGTGAAATACTTCTGAACACATAATTTGGTTATTTTCCTTCATTTCCCTTCATTTTCCTTGCCCTTTTCCCAGTTTATTGCTCTGTTTGAACAATTATTTCCTCATCCTAAGCCATTGTCTCCCTCCTGCCTGGCCCAGCAGCCAAGGAATTCAGGGTGGGATTTGCAGTAGCCCAGGTGAGCTCTGTGAGGATGACACAGGTGACAAATATTTCATGGAAAGGGCCAAAACCAGGGAGACACGGGAGAAACAGGGAGTGCCCACGGCAGAATCCCCTGATGTAACAACCCAGGGTCCTTTCCAACCCAAACCACTCCACAGTTCAAGAAGAAAGGACTTTGTTCAGCAGCTCCTGTTGTGCCTCTCCTTTCTGAAGGGGATGGATGCTGTCAGCCCCGTGGGTCAGCTCTGGGCTGTGCTGCTCCATCCTTTGGGGGTGGTTTTCTCCAGATGGGGGACTGGGGGTGCTGTCCCTGTGCTGGGGGTCCCTGTGCTTGTGTCCCTGTGTTTGTGTCCCTGTGTTTGTGTCCCTGTGCTTGTGTCCCTGTGTTTGTGTCCCTGTGCTGGGTGTCCCTGTGCTTGTGTCCCTGTGCTGGGGTCCCTGCTGGCTCTCACCCTGCCTTTGCTCCCCAGGGCAGCAGCAGGGATGACACGGAGCAGCGCTACTCCTCCCAGTACGAGGAACGCCTGGACCCCTTCTCCTCCTTCAGCAGGAAGGTAGGAAAGGCTCCCCCCTCTGCTCCAGCCCCTCTGGCTGCTGGGGGATCACCCCCAGAGGAAATCCAGGGACCTCTGACAGAATGAAACACTCTCAAATGCCCTTTGCCTTCAAAAACAAAAAACAAATCAAAGTCGCTGTGCCCAGATGATGGCGGGGGGAAAATAGGAGCAGCCTTGGGCACAGCATTCCTTCCCTGATTTGCAGACCCCAAATTAGCCCTCTGAGCCTCAAAATGCTGTCTGGTTTCCTTGCAGGAACGCCAGAGGAAGTACCTGAGCCTCAGTCCCTGGGACAAAGCCACGCTGGGCATGGTGAGTGGCTGCTCTGCCAGCCCTGCTGGGAGCTCAGAGGTTTTTGGCCCAGAGCCTGCAAGGGAATGGGGCTCTGGGGATGTGGGGAGACCCCTGACCCCAGGCAGGGGTGCAGAGCACACTGGGACACGCTGGAATTTGGGATAGGAGCAATCCCTTTCCTCCCTTGCTGCCCAGGGCAGTGGTGGCATCACCATCCCCAGAGGTACTTAAAGGACATGGAGATGTGGCACTTGGGGACATGGTTTAGCTGGGGGAATGGTTTGACTCGAGGATTTCTGAGGTCTTTTCCAACCTCCACAATTCTCATTCTATGGTTCCAAGCACCTCTGGTTTGTAACATGAGGTCCAACACTCCGGGGAAGGTCTCTGCCCCACACAGCACAGCATCCTCAGGCACACATTGCCTTCTCCATAAAAACCCCTTCCCAAGCCCTGATCCTTCCTGCTCTGGCTCTTCCTTCCCAAAAAAGCATCAGGGAATATCCTGGGGAAGCTGTGGTGCAGCAGCAGCAGAGGGTCCTTGCCTGAGCCACAGAGCCCAGGGGGTGACTGCTGCCACTGCAGGCTTGGGCTGCCTCTCAGGGTGTAACTTTCTGAGCTAAAAATGTGGTTATTGAAGAAATCTGACTTCCACTGGAATTTGTGGCATTACAGAAGGCTCAGGATGGGGTTTTGGCTGAATTAACCCCTGGCTGTCCAGCACAAGGAAGGTGAACGTGGGACTGTGGGGCTGCAGCAGCCCCAGAACACAGAGCCATCCTGTCATAAAGGCAGAGCTGTCATTTGCATAAAAACCAAGCAAATGCCAACATGAATATGGATTGTGTGGCGTGCCAGCACCACGGAGAATTAATGAAAGGCATTCACAAAAAAAAAAAAAAAAAAGTGACTTAGGGGAGTTATTCCTTGGGAATATTTAAGAACATAATCTTGTTTGTTACAGCAGCCTCCGCCATGGCCGTGAATAGCAAAGACGATTTGAGCCCGGAATGGGTTTGGTGGGAGATCTGTGGGTTTTAATGCCAGCTTTGGAAAGCCTGCCTGGCGTTTGGGGAATGTGCTTATGTCCATAATGAGTCCCTGGGTTCCAGCAGGAATAAAGAGTGGCTATGAAGGAAGGCAGGGCCCGTCCCTTGCAAGCCACTCCTCTGCTGATTTTCATGTTTTTGAAGGGATGGACAGGAAGGTTTTCCCTGTGGGATCTTGGTGTGTTGTGCCAAAAGGGCTCAGGCATCATCAGGGTCTGGCTGTGGCTCAGTGGCCTCTCCAAAATGAGGGGTGGAGGGCAAATCATCCCCACCCCACAGGATTCCAGCCCCAGTGAGCTTGGACAGCCCTGTGGGGTGGAGAGCAAACCTCTCAGGACAGACCTTGCAGAGCCAGAGCAAGGGGACACCAGGAGCAGCTTCTGGGGACACCAGCACAGCCTTGGCTGCAGTGCCCTGCTCAGGAGGCTGCAAATCACAGAGTTGTTTGAGCTGATGAATTAAAGATGTGCAAAGCTTAATTACTGCCGGGGTTCCTCTGCGGAGCAGGCACCGAGGCAGGGCTGGCACAGCAAGAGCCACTGGAGAGAGCTGGGCTAAAGCAAATCAGAATAAACCCCCAGAGGAGTTTTCAGTGGGGGAAAGCCCACACTTGGCAGCCCTGAATCCACCTCGGTTTGGGCAAATTTGGGCTGAGAGCGCAGGCACTTGTGCAGCCACTTTGAAGGAGCATCACTGCTTGGAGGTGGGCACAGATGGGTGGCAAACACCACCTCACTGCAGGTTTGTGTAGGTCTGGCAGGAACAGGCTCCCAGTCCTGGCCAGGATCTCCCCAGGCCTGTTTGAGGAGAGCTGGATTCCAGTGGCCCACGTTAAAATGGGATTTTCCCTTCTGCCCTTCCGCAGGGCCGGCTCATCCTGTCCAACAAAACCGCTCGGACCGTGGCCTTCTTCTACACCCTGCTGCTGCACTGCCTGGTCTTCCTGGTGAGTGGGGGCACAGGGGGTGGGCACTGGGATAAAACATCTGCCCTCATCCCCTCAGGGGGATCTGGGCTGCTTGGAGCTGTTGTGCCAAGCCAGAGCGTTGTGCCAGCTGTGCCAGAGGCTCTGGAGGCACGGCAGGGCCGGGAGGGTGGGACATGGACACCCCAAGGAATATCCAAATATCCCCTGAGTGGGAATCCCACCCTGGGTGGGCACAGGCTGGCCCAAGGGCAGGAGCTGGAAGTTCTCTGTGTGCTCACATTGTTCCTGGGATCAGCCATGGAACCACCACACCAGGAGCTCACACGGAGTTCAGGTGTTCCCAAGCAACCCCTCCGCTTAGGTGGGTCAGAATTTTGGTTAATTATTATGAATCTAGTACCAAAAGTGATTTTAGGAATAAAATGCATGCCCCTGAGCCCACACTACCTGTTCTGGACCGTGTGGATCCTGGAGCTGGGTGCATCCTGAACCTCCTGCTAAGTGGAGTGCATTTGTTGCCTCTCCAGGGATGAGCTCTGGCTCTCCCCATGCTCCTGCCATGCCCTGTGGCTCTGTTTTCTCTCGAGTTTTCAAGTTTCCCCAACTCTACATTAGGGTCGAAAGCAGAGAAGCAGAGGTCTGGGAGGAATGGAGGCTTCAGCCAGCCCAAATCTCCTGGGAGTTTGTCATGGTTTGTCATGCAAACTCCTCCTGTATTGAAGCACAGTTTCTGGGAGTTTATTTGTCATTTCAGAGAGGGGAAAAAAAAGAAAGCTAAACAAATCATCAATAATTAAATGAGGAAACGAGATGAAAGCCAAATCAGAACAATATTTCTGTCCTGCTCTCAAAGTTATTTTGGTGAGGAAAGGAGCAAAGGAAATAAAAAGTTAAACATCATTAAACTTTAAAGCTCTAACCTAAAAAAAAAAAAAAAAAAAAAAAGAAAAATTCATAAATATTACATGGCTGGAATGATCTTACATCATCTAGACACAAAAGAGCCTGAAATCCAGCACTGCCTGGGCTGGGGATGAACTGTGAGTGCCACAGGGGACTGGAGGAAGCCCCTGCTCCTCTGTCTCACAGTGGGAGTGACATTTCTGCCTCTGATCCTGGGAGACTGCAGTGAACCCTGGGCTGAGCCTGCTGGTGGGTGTTTGTGTGCTTAGGGTGATTCCCTGGTGACAACAGATTACAAGTCCCCAAGGTTTGAATGAATCACTTGGGGATGGGGTGGTTTCTCCCTCTTCCCAAACCCCAGCACTGCCTCCCCAGCCCTCGGCTCTGCAGTGCAACACAGAGGCAGGAAGGTAAAAAGGAGCCAAGCCAAGCACTGACCTTCCTTAAGCCTGTTCCAAAAATACATCTCCATCCATGGGCAGCCCTGAGCCTCATCCCAAACCACCACAGCCACAGCAGCACTGTCCCAGTAAAAATAACCCACTGGGAAAGGTCATCCTGACCATCCCTGAGGGCAACCCCTGCAGCACTCTGGGGTTCTGATCACAGAATCACAGTGTGGCTGGGAAGAGACCTTAAAGATCCCCCAGTTCCACCCCCTGCCATGGCAGGGACACTTTCCACTGTCCCAGGCTGCTCCCAGCCCTGTCCTAGCTGGCCTTGGCCACTGCCAAGGATCCAGGGCAGCCACAGCTGCTCTGGGCACCCTGTGCCAGGGCCTCCTCACTCTCCCAGGGAACAATTTCTCCCTGATATCAAGTCTAAACCTACTCTCTATCAGTTTGAAGCCTACTAGTCTGATATCTAACCTACAGTCTAATCCCACTCTCTATCAGTTTGAAGCCATTCCTTTGTCCTGTCACCCTCCAGGATGGGATGGCAGGGCCAGGCTGGCATACCCTGCAGTGAGGAGGGCCAGGCTGGCATACCCTGCAGTGAGGAGGGCCAGGCTGGCATACCCTGCAGTGAGGAGGGCCAGGCTGGCATACCCTGCAGTGAGGAGGGCCAGGCTGGCATACCCTGCAGTGAGGAGGGCCAGGCTGGCATACCCTGCAGTGAGGAGGGCCAGGCTGGCATACCCTGCAGTGAGGAGGGCTGGGGTAGAGGTGGGAGCAGGGCTGATCCCATCCCTTCCCTTGCAGGTGCTCTACAAAACCGCCTGGAGCGAGAGCGTGGGCCGGGACTGCGCCGCCTTCTGTGCTAAGAAGTGAGTCAGGCCAGGCTGGTGGGGTGGGCAGGGCTTGGGGGTCTGCAGCAGATTTTTTGGGCACCCCAGTGCTGGAATCAGGGCCAGTTAATTGGGTTTTAAACCCAATGAGGGAGGGTGGGGAGAAAGAGTTCACGGAACAGGATAACCTCTTGTGTTCAGCTGGGTTTTCCAAACCCTTTCCCACGGGCAGCCCTGGCCCAGGGGGAATCCTGATAAAGGCAAAGGTGATCCTGGAGACCTGGGCCAGACCCATGCCAGGAGCTCCCTGCTCAGGAACAGCAGGGTCAGACCCTCCCAGTTCCCTGCTGCCCATGGCTGGAGAGATGCTCTACCCTTGGAATGACCCCTTGGGATGTGCTGGGCTGGCAGAGCGCCCTGGGCCTGCTGCAGGTTAACTCTGCCCTCTCTCCCCAGGTATGCTGACCACCTGCACAGGTTCCACAAGGACGGGGACGTGCCTGACCTGTGGCAGTGACACCGGACACGGCCCCGGGGCCCTGCAGCCCTGCTGTCCCTGCTCCCGCCCTGCTCTCCTCTAGCTTTGCTTTCTGCTTCGTAGGATGAAGGCAGTGATCCCTCCCCACCATTCCCACCCTTGAAATTAAAAGCCTCAGCAAAAGGAGAATCATTTTCTAGCTCTGCAAAGGCTGCAGCAGTTCCCGTGCTTTCCTGATGTCTCAGAGAGCTCTGCCTTTACCAAAACACGTGGAAAATGCAGGATCAGAGGTGCCCCTCCTCCCTGATCCACACCTCCCATCCTGTTTGAAGTGCAGTGCAGCACTGGGTGGGCTAAATCCAGCCAGAAATGGGGAGGAAAAGCAACCTCCTGAACCTGCATTTTCAGGTGTTGTGCTGTTTGAGAATTCCTGGTTTGCTCCAGCTCTGGGGAATTCCTGCCTGTGCTGCTGGAGCCCTTCTCCAGCTGGAGCCCTCAGTTTGGGAATAGTCAGGAATAGTTGGGATTTACAGGGCACAAAGGGAGGTGCTGCTGGTCAGGCCTGACCTCAAAGGGGTGCTCCACACTCTCCTTGCTGAGATATTTCTGCCTTTTAGGAAACCACAAGTCAAATCAAGCAACTGCTGGTGATTGGTTTTGCTGGGTCATGAACAGTGGGCTGCTAATTTGGGTTGATTTGGGGAGACAGAAGTGATAGGAAATGCTCCAATTAAAAAGAGCAGGTCCCAGCAACCCCCACTTCCTGCTGTGAGCACATGGTGAGGGAAGGTATTAGCTTGTTAACGTGGTCCTCAATTAAAATTCCCCTTTGTAGACAGGAGAAGAGCCTTGCTCCCAATTAATATTTCATTGCAGGCTCACCTCCATTCCCATTCCCGTTGCTGGGAAGCCAGGGCCTCTAACAGAGTGTGCAGGCAGGGAAAGGCCTCACATCTGCCACGGGCAGCCAGGGTTTATTTATAGGAGCTGTGGCTGACAGCAAAATGTAAAATACTCCTAAATTGAAGGGAAGGATAAACTCCAAGGGACCAACCTGCATCTGTCCCGCTCAGCACAGGGAAAACTGAGCCCAAAAGGAAGGGAAGCACCCCAGGATGCAGGGAGGGGGTGATGCTGCCATGGCTGGGGCCCTGCTCATAAACGAATCAACTTCAGCTCTGGGGGAGATGAGCTTTGGCTGCCTGGAATCAGTAGATGGGAAACACGATCCAGGGAAGGGTGGGCTGCTTTTTGAGGCTTTGTTGGGAAGGTTAAATTTGCTTTTTTTAGCAGCTGTATGTGGTGTCTTGGAATTGCAAAACTTCTGCAGCTATTCACACTTGTACTCCTCATAAATGACTTAAAATAGATGCTGAGTTCTGTTGGACAAGCGATAAAATAAACTTAGCCATGCATTGACTGGGTGGCTTTTGTGCTCTGCTTCCTTTTCTTTTTTTTTTTTTTGGACTTTTGATATTAAACAACTGAGAAATGTCCTGCTCAGAGTCCAAGGGCAGAGTGTGCAGCTAATTTTAGAAACCCATTACAGCAGCTACAGGCAGTGATGTCTGGCAGCGCCGGGGAGGGCAGGACCTCTGTCCCCATGAGCTGGAGCCACAGGGAGAGAGAGTCCCAGCTCTCATCAACACCAGCATCCCACGGGCCTGAGACAGGCTCTGGGCATGGAGGGACCACGGGAACTGAGCCCAGGCAGCTCCAAATCTGGGGATATTCTGGATATCCCCACGTGTCTGTTGGCAGAGGCGCTCCAGCTGGGCGGTGTAAATGTGCCTGGCTAATCTTGGCGAGCTGCTCACAATCCCCCTCTTCCTCAGCCTCCTTTTTCCTTGCTTTTCCAGCCCTGGGAGACCCCAGCAGCCCCAGCCTGGCTGAGCTGAGCTGCTTTGGGTTTCAGGCACCCTTTGGCCAAGCCTAGCAGTGTGTGGGGGTCTGGGGAGGGCCAGGAGCTGTTCCCCCACCACGAGGTTTTCCAGCCCCTCGGGATACCTGGGCCTTGCCAGTCCCCTGGAGCTGCTGAATTTCATCCTCAGGCAGAGCTATCACCTCCTTCCATCCAAAATAAAAACCACAAGCTCACTGATTTGTCCCAAAATCCCTCCCGGGGAGGGCAGGCAGCAGATGTGGGCTGCTGTTTGCTCTTCTGATCTCTCAGTTCTGCAGCCCCCAGCAGCTCCCCCTGCCTGCCCAGCTCCCCTGGGCTGCCTCCCCCAGCCCCGCTGCCCCCGGGGATGACCCGGTGTCCCCAGGGCCGGTTCCAGCTGCCAAACCCCGTGTCAGGAAAGCCTGAGCTGGGCAGGGCTCTCGGGTCACTGCCCAGAGCCTCAGCCAAGGTGTCAGAGCTGCTTCCCAGAGCTGCTACCCAGAGCTGCTCCCCAGAGCCATGCTGGAGGTGCTGGGCTCCGGGGGATCCCGGGGATTCCGGCCACAGTGGAGTGTGCTGGGATCATGGGGTGCTCCTACTTAGGACAAAGCAAAGTCTGCAGGTTTTGGTGCCTCGGGGGATGCCCTGCATGTGAGGGGTGTCCTGGAGTGGCAGGAACACCTTCAACACCCCCAGGACAGCTTGGGAGTGCTGGCAGTGCTGTGTCCAAACCCCTTTCCTGCAGAAAAATGATGCTGTGCCTCAGTTAAAGCAAGCAGGAGCTCCAAAGCAGCTCCCCCTGTGCAGGGTTTGGAGCAGGAACAGCACTGTCCCTGTTGTCCTGTGGGATTTAGGGCACAGCAATGCCTCATCCCCTGCCTGATCCAGCACCCGGGTGTCACTGCCTGTGCTGGGTTTTGGGGACACTGAATTCTCCTCACAGCCACCTACAGAGCCACAGCCCTGAGCCCCAGCACCCCCTAAGCCCCATTTTCAGCCAGGCTCAGAGAGCAGCCCCAAAGCACCCCACAGTCTGCCCCTCTCTTGGAGGCAGGGGGAGAAAATGGGAATGGATTTTTTTACTGATTTGATTACTAATTTTTTTACTAATTTGATTTGAAAACCCCTTTTTATCCCTGAGCGATTCAAAGAAAAGGATTTCAGCGACCCCTTGCTCTCCCTTGCTGTTACAAATTTAATTATGGGAAACAATTTTAATTAGTATGGACAGATATTCAGGAAAATAATTATGGGCAAACCTGTGCTTCTTATATCTGTTTAACCTGCGAATCTCCCAGCCCATCTCAGAGACCAAGGCTGAATTTCGGGGGTTTATCTGCTAATAAAAGGCTCCTGGGGAAGCTGGGCTGGCTAACGAGATAACAGGCTGCTCACATCTGGGTCACAAGTTCAGTTTTTGCCGTGGGCAAAGGAGACAAGACAGAAATCACTGGCAGGATGTGGCCAATCTGCTGTGATGCGGGGGCTGCAGGGCTGAGGGGGCTGATCCATCCTGGATTCGGGATGCTGGATGCGCTGGCAGCTGCGGAAGGAGCGCTGCGTGCAGGGCGAACTGCAGCAGCAATTATTGCAGTGATAAAAAAAAATAAAAAATACTTTTAAAAAAAGCAATAATGCGATTTGCTGAAGGTTTCCGTCCGGGCGCCTGGTCCCTGCTGGCTCCGGAGCCGCTGTGGCACAGCAGGCACCGCGTTTGCGGATGAAGGAGGAGATCGATGGCTCCCAGCGCGGCTGGAGGCGGCGGAGCCAGCGGGGCTCGGGCGGGCACAAAGGGGACAAAAACACCAACACGGGCAGAGCCAGCCCGGGTATCTCCAGTGCAGGGTGTACCGGGAGTGTGGGGATAAACAGAGCGTGGACACACGCGGGGAAAAAGGGGGGTGAGGTAGAAGCGGTTTGGGTGTCCCCATGAAAGCCTGGACACAGCCCCTGTGGGGAAAAAGGAGGTAGCACAAGTGGGGTTTGGGTATCTGGCAGCAGGAACCTGGCCACAGGTAGTTATTTTTGGAAATGTGGCTCTAATTATCCGCTGCAAGCAGGCAGGGAAATGGTGGTGCTGCATCTCCACCACTGGATGCCTTTAAATCACAGCTGAGTGTCTGCCTTGAAGCCATCCCCAGTTCAGGCGGGAATTCCAGCCAGGCAGCAGGAATTGTCATCCAAGGGTGAACAGCACTGCCAGCCACAGCCATCAGCCCTCGCATTTCCTCCCTGACAGAGCAGACAGAGCTGCTGGCCTGGGCTGGGCTGCCCCAAAAAGGACAGCAGGGTTTGGGTGCTTGGCCAGGGACAGCCGTGGGAGAGGGGACAGCAGCCAGCAGAGGGATAAGGGGCATGTGGGAATCACAGCGGGGTTATCCTGATGCCTTGGGAGGCTGAGCTGGAACAGAGACTGCACAGAGCTGGGGAATAAAGCAGAGATTTATTGAAAGGGCTTTAGGGCACACCTTGGGCAGGACAAGAGCCTGGCCAGGGCTCCAAAATGGTTACAAAATGGCTCACTGGTCACGAGATCTCACAGTTTTATAAGTTTTGGCCCATTTGCACATTCGGGTTTAATTGTCCAGTTCCAGCTCCAGGCTGTGAGGTCCCATCCTTCTTGTTCCTCCCTCCAGCCACCCTTGTTTGTGCTGTTGGGCTGAAAGTTGTCCTTGGGCCTCAGCAGGAAAAGGATTTGTTTTGTGTCCCTGCTCTGTGAAGAGCTGAGTGACCCTGACTGTGAGCTCAGAGCTGCACCCTGGGCAGCACAGAGCCTAAAAAACATGAAAGTTAAAACTTCAGGCATCAATCCCAGCGATGGGCAGGCACCATCCCCTGCTGCAGCAGAGCTGGGCACCCCTCTGGACCCGTGAGCCCCCTAACCCTGTTCATACCGACCCCTGAGTGGGGTTCTGGGCAAACCCCTCTGTCCAGCAGGCAGGAGAGGCTCCCCCATGCTGTAACAGGAGTTTTATTGCTTCCTGTTGTGTGAGACATCTGAGGGCAGATGGAGAGCCCCCCTCGCTGCCTCCCCCTGCTCCGTGTTTATGGAGTCTCCCTGGAGATGAGCAGGCTTTTCCAGCTCCCAGGGAAGGGAAGGAGCTTCACCTCGCTCCCCCTGCCCCAAAAGCCTGTTCCCATGAAGGCAGGGAAACCGCAATGGGGCACACAAGGTGGAAATGCCATGGGAATGCTGGAGGGGCCGTGAGCAAGGAGCCTGTCCAAGGGATCCCTGTGGGGACAGCAGCCAGTGCCAGGGGTCACCACAACCCCTGCCCCTCATTTTCCAATGGGGACACACTGGGAGGGTGTTTGGGCACCCCACTGCCCCCAGGCAGCACCACAGCCATGGAACAACCTCCTGTGGCTTCTCTCCTTGCCCAGAATCACCATCCCCACCTGGGGCAGCCAAAAAAAAATCCCTGGAGGGAGCAGGGCAGAGGGGAACCCCCGGGGCTTTGGCCACCATCCCCATCTCCCTGGGGCAGGCAGGGCCAGGCTGGCAGCACCAGGGATTCTACAGGAGCAGGGCATCCCTCTGGCATTTCCCTGGGAGGATGAGGAAGGTGATGCCAGGTGGGATTTATGAGGTGCAGGGATCGTGCTGCACCCCAGCAGCAATCCAGCTCTGCACACCCTGCACCCCAAATCTTGCCCTGAAACCCAAGAACTGGGGCCTTTCAGGTGCCTGTGGCTGTGGAGAGCCTTTCTCACTCTGCTGGTGCAGTCTGAGCCTGTCGGGGCTGTGCCTGCCCCAGGGGCTGAGCCCAGCTGAGGCTTGGGAAGGATCCTGCAGCTTCCAGCAGGACCGGGGAAGGGCTCCCAAGAGGCTCTTGCAGAAAAAAAAAGGGCTCGGTAGGAAATAGTGGATTGTTTCTTGGTGTTTTTTTTGTTTGTTTGTTTGTTTTTTGCGGTTTTTGGGTTGGGGTTTTTTTGGGGGGGATTTATTTGTTTTGTTTTTTGGGGTTTTTTTAATTGGTGGTTTTGGTTGTTTTTTTTTTTTGGTTGGTTGATTGGTTGTTTTTGTGGGTTTTTTGTTTTGTTTTTTTTTTTAATAGCCTCTTAGTTATTTTAGAGGCCTGGTGAAGATGTTTAGCACACAGGAGGGCTCTGGGCTGGACCCACATGAATGATCCCACTGATGTCCCCTAAAGCCTTCACTTTAGGGCAACAGGGAATATGCAACATCCCCTTAGCTCCCTGCCCAGCCAGGAAAGGGCTCCTTGCCTTAAAAAATCTGGCTTTGTCCTGCAAACCCTCCCCTCTGCAGCCTGATCCCAGGGAACATCCCACCAGCCCAGGGATGGGGATTGGGATTGGGGTAGGAACAGGCAAGGCTCTGCCATTCCCCTGCAGAGAAAAAGAGTTTGAGTCCCCTCCCTGCTGATGGAGGGGACTCTGACACCTCCCCTTCAGCAGATCCCGAGTGCCTGGGGGTAGGGTGGCACCTGTCCTGTCCCAGTGTGGTGTCCCCTCCTCTGGGGTGGCACAATCTGCCCTCACTGCCCACCTCCCAGTGCCCAGACACAGAAGTGGGATTTTCCAGGGCTTTTTCCCAGTTCCCCTCCACACATCAGCCCCTGCAGGTTCACAGGGTTATGGAATTTCCCTGGCTGCTGCATTGGGCCATGTGGCTTCATTTTGGGAACTTCTTCAGGGGCATTTTGCCCACAAGCCCTGCTCCTCACACACACCAGCACAGGCTGCTGCAAAGACAGAAGCTCTCAAAGCCAAGGGAAGGTTGGGATTTTGGAGCTGCTAACATTTTTAAGAGCTGCTCTGAGTCCAGGCAACGATGGTTTTTCCTTTAATATTTAATGCCTTTTTTTTTCCTTTTCTTTTTTTATTGCACACACGTGCAAGGGAGCATTCAGAGCTGCTGCAGGAGCGCTGGGCACTGCAGGAACACCACGGCCAGCCTGACCCAGCAGCGTGGGGCTGCTTCAAAGCCAAGGTTGCCAGAAGGGCATTTTCCAGCCTGGAGGAAAAGCAAAACCCTGGAAAACTGCAATGAAAAAGCCACTTGGTCCAGCACAGCGAGAAATGCCGGTGAGAGGATCCTGCACAGCAAAGATCAGCCCTTTGCCTGCAGCAGCAGCACAGTTTTCCCCAAGGTTCCCAGGTGCAAGGAGCTGCTGGAGTGTTCTGCAAGTGGGAAAGGTGAAAGCCCTTTCTCTGTGCCTGAAATCCCCAGGGGTTTGGCTCCTGTTGGCTGGAGGCTGCAGAAGGACCTCAGGGACAAGGGATCCTGGAGGAGTCCAGAGCTCTGTGACAGCCAAAGAGAGCAAGGGGGAAGGATCTGACCTGGGATGGACCCAGAGATGTGGTCCTGTGGTCCCCAGCTCCATCACCCTGGCTGGGGGTCAGGACTGTCCCCAAACAGATGGGGTGATGTCCCTGGACACCCCCTGCCCAGGGCAGCACAGCCCTGGGACCCCTGGCAGCACAGAGGGGGTGTGGGGAGGTTTTTGAAGTCTTTTATCTGTGGCCTCTGCACAGGCAGAACAAAGCCTCTGACACCATTTCTGCCAGCAGAGCAGAGCAGCACAAAAAAAAGGAATATTTAAGAGGCAACCCAGCAGCAGCTGGTAACCTCTGACCTCTGCCTGCAGGAACAGGAGGTGGTGTGGAAGAGAAGGTGCAGAAGGTGCCTGTGAGAGACACAGACCTGCTCACCCAGCAGGGCCAGCACAGCCACGGGGAACAGAGCCCTGGTGAGAGGAGGCAGGAACAAACACACTGCGGTTTTGGGTGGTTTTTCTGCTCAGATTTCAGTTCTGCAGCCCCAGCTGACATCCCGCAGCACAAGAGCCGGTGTGTGAGTGCCCGCCCCGACACGGGGCTGTGCCCCTGCTCGCAGCCCTGCACGCTCGGCGAGCTCCCCACCTGAGCCCTGCCCGCAGGTGCCGGGAGGGGGCTGGAGCACAGGGACGGCTTCGCTTTGCATTTGCATCAGCAGGAGGAGGGACAGCAGCAGCAGCAGCGCCAGGCTCCGGTGGCTTCCCCCGCGGTGGCCCGAGGGAGGGAATGAGGTGTCCTCAGAGGTGTCGCTGCTTGGACAATCCTCTCTCAGGTACAGGGATGGGACTCTTGGGGATGGTCCTGTGCAAGGTTAGGAGCTGGAGTCGATCCTTGTGGGTCCCTCCCCAACTCAGCTTTTTCTGTGACTTTGTAGCAGGAAAAAAAAGAAAAAAAAGAAAAAAACAGAAAAAAAAGGAAAAAAAAAGCATACTTCAATAATACAGAATTACAGCACAACACAGGCTAAGCCGTGAAAGGAGGGATGCACCCGTCTGCCTTCAAACACACTCCCAGGAGACACAGAGAGAGCACAAACAGATCCTGCAGGAGCAGATCCGTGGCATTCCAAGGGGCCCAGTGAGCTCCATCCCCCCAGCAAGCAGCAGGACAGGCTTGTCCTTCTTGGAGGCATCAAGATCAGGCAGAACAAACCACTGAGAGATGGGAAATGTTGAACTGTGTCTGCTGACACAGAGCTGAACTCCCCCTTTTTGCTCCTAGTTCTTCTCCCAGCAGCATCAGGGATGCAGAAGGATCAAGCCCTGAACCTTTTTTCCACCTGGCAGTGAGATTGCACTCCCTCCTCGCTCATCAACCCCAAATAATTCTCCCTCCCATCTGAGTCAGACACTGAGAGGCCGCTGAGCACAACCCTGAGCAGATGTCTGAAGCACAGAAGAGCTGTCATGTGGAGAGGGACAGGCTGTGTGCACACTAAAAGGATGTGGGGTGAACTGTTGGTGCTGAGAGCTGGCTGACCATTCCCCAGCAAGGCTCTTGTGCTCAGCTGGTGCTCTCCATCTCCACCCAAACCCCACTGGTTATCCCACAGAAAGATGAGGATGGGGTTTGGTCCTCTTTTCATATCCCTTTCTGTCTGTACACCCTCCCCCAGGGAATTTCAGCTGGTCTGGCTTTGTTCTGGTCTGTGATTGGGCTTGTCCACCTCTGAGGTCATCCTGGGAGAGCATCACTCAACCAGGGCTGCACAAACACCCTGGGGAAGAAAAAGCTCAGGTCACAGAGGAAACATTCAACGCAGTTTTTGTGCTGAAAGGAAAGGGCTTTGCTCCCTTTTGAAGGTAAATCCTGAGTTGCAGGGTGAGGAGGAGAAGGGAATTTGCACATCAAGGCCTTCCCATCAGTGAAGGTTCCTCCAGCCCCATGGCTGGGCTGTCACTGCCTGTTTGCCTTCTCCGACACACCAAAGGACATCTTAAAGCAATTTCTCCTCCACAAATAAACACAAACCTGAACCGCTCTTTCTCCAGGTTTCCTCTCTTTTCCCCTTTCATCCCTGTGACATCTTCCTCCAATAAATCCTCCCCTTCCATCCC
The DNA here is from genome assembly GCA_013400215.1 of Cisticola juncidis. NCBI lineage: Eukaryota > Metazoa > Chordata > Aves > Passeriformes > Cisticolidae > Cisticola > Cisticola juncidis. The sequence goes on from VXBR01001490.1 coordinate 279,757, forward strand.
ATTAGGGACCGCTCCTGGACAATTTGCAGCTGTGACAGCCCGGGAGGTGCCTGGGGCCTGTCTGCCTGGCTGACAGCTCACACACACCCGGCTCTGCGGAACCGGGCACGGAACCATTCCGGGCAATTTGCATCAGCAGGAATGGTTCCATGGCCGGGCTGCCCTGGCCACGGCGGGCTCCCAGCTCCCTGTCCAGGTTATTCCAGGGATGCTCCCCTTCACCTCCCTTCTCACAGCACGAGGGTTTTGTTAGACAACCGCAGCAGTGCCGGGTCAGCCCCCGGGGGTGTCACTGTCGCTGCCCGGCTGCGCGGGAGGCGCGGGCGGAGGGCGCTGCCGGAGCTGGCACCGCTCGCCTGCCGGATGCCTCCGGGCACAGGATTTCAAGGGCACGTCACGCTCCAGCCGGGATTCTGCCAGCAGCCCTGGCTGAGCCACTCTCTTGATTCCTTCCAGCGATTTTTTTTTTTTTTTTTNAGGCGGCTAATCGCTCCGAGGGAGTCCCGGAGTAATGAGAATTGGCAGGAGCGGACTGATATTAGGTTTATTCACCACCAGTTTTAAATCATTTAGCGTAGCAGAAAGGCCGTGGCTCCACAAGTGATGTGTTCTGCTTTGAGTCCTGTTAAAAGGGTTTTGTGGTGAGTGGGAACAGGGGTGTCCATGGGGCTCTGCTCTGCATGTGCAGGGTTGGCACAGGGATGAGCAGGGCCAAAAAATGGGGACAAGGATTTGAGCCAAAGTTCACCCCCATCCACAGGAGCTCCCACTAGCTGCAGACTGGAACTCATGAAGGATTTTTGTCCCAATGGAGGCAGCCTGTGGCTTTATTTTAAAAATAAAGCCCTAAAAAGGCAATTTGGGGAGCTGGCCCGGGGATGCTCTTTGCACAGCAGAAGGCAGTTCCTTGGGGATTGCTGAGAAAAGTCACGGGAGATGTTAAACTTTCACCTTGGCAATTATTGTAAATCTCTCTGGTCAAGGCCCAGACCTAAAATTAGCCCACGAGCCCTTTTAGAGGTTGGGATTTTTCACTTGATTTTCCAAGTGACCGACCAGCAGCGGAGCAAACCGTGCCCTTCCACACTCACAGCCCTGGGGTGTTTTTCACTTGCAGCCCCCGTGTTTGATGGAAGCAGGGCCAGGCATTCCAGCCTAGTTTTACACATCCTGAAACAAGCAGCATCCCATGGAGGGAAGGCAGGAGAGAGCCTGTTACCTACCAAAGCCTTTGCAAGCACAAAGCTTTTGTCCTGGTTCATGAAAGGAATCCCAGCCCTTCCCTGGGCTCCTGGTTTTGCTCCTAGTGATGGTTGGTGAAATCTAGGAGTTTAAAATCCAGTAAAAGCTGGGATGCTGGGCTTTCTGCTGCCTGCATAGGGGCAGCCACATCCTCTGCGTGGCCCTTTTCCTTTGGGGTGGTCTGGGTGGTCCCGTGGCACAGGCAGGGCACAGCAGCAGCTCCATGGCCCTTTTCCTTTGGGGTGGTCTGGGTGGTCCCGTGGCACAGGCAGGGCACAGCAGCAGCTCCATGGCCCTTTTCCTTTGGGGTGGTCTGGGTGGTCCCTTGGCACAGGCAGGGCACAGCAGCAGCACCGTGCAGCTCCCGGCCCTGCTGCCAATCGATGGCGAGTGCAATGAAAACCTTAATGAAATTCCAGCCTGAGACACTATTGATTGTGTGTTTTCTTTAAAAATGGATATGAATGGGAGAGAGGCTCTTTGGTGGAGAGGCAGGGGAAGTGGGGGGAGCGGAAACACGTTGTCAGCTGCTGTGGAGGTGGGTGAAGGTGCATGGCCCAGGGTCACCTGCACTGAGCAGGGGGATCTCTGTGAGCATCCATTCACCCCCAGAATGCCCCTGGGAAGGGAATCATAGAATGCCAGAAACATTTAATGCTTTGGGTTGGAAGGAACCTTCAAGCTCATCTCATTCCACCCTCTGCCATGGGCAGGGACACCTTCTGCCAGACCAGGTTGCTCTGGCCCTGCCCAACATGGCCTTGAAAACGTGACCAGCCAGAAGCAGAAGGGAGAGAATCCACCCAAAGTGGTCACAAACTCAGCCATAATGGAGAAAATCAAGAGTCCCTGTCCCAGTTGTGCCTCCTCAGTGATGCTTTTGCACTGTCCACCTTGGCCCATGTTTCGTGCTGCTGCCAAAAAAGAGAAATGTTTAGGAAGATGCTGCTTTGGGAGAAGAAAAAGCAAATGGTGCATCACTCTGCACCAGCCCTACAACAAATCTTCTCTTCCCCCAAACCAGCCTCTCCCCACATCTCTGCAGAATATACCCCTCAGGGCAATGGGATAGTGAGGAAGCACAAAAATTAAATAATAATAACAATAATGATAAACCCCACCCTTCTCCACCTCTTACATAACCAGCATTGTCTTAATCCTACAGGTGCTTCTCAGAAGTAAAAAGGATTTGTGTTCCTCCTGCAAATCCTTTTTTTTTTTCCTTTTTTTTCTTTTTTTTCTTTTTTTTAATGGTGACCCATCCCCCCGGGGACAGCCATGGGGGGGGTGGGGGGGGGGGGTGTGTGCAGGGTCCCAGAGGCAGTGCAACCCCCCAACTCCATCCCTTAAACCTCTCTGGGCTTCAGTTCCCCTGGCCTGGGGCTTGGTCCCCATCCTGACCCACCCTGTCCTGGGGTTCAGCCTGTCCTGAGTCCCCTGGCAGGGAAAGTGCTCTGAGATGGGCCCAAAATGCATCAGCAGGATGACAGAGGCAGGGACTGTGTGCAGACCCCAAAACTGCCCCCGGGGCCACTCCAGTCACACTGCCCTGCCTTGTGCCCCCTGGGAATGTGGGGAGTCACCCCACTCCCCCCACAAGGACAAATGTTGGCTGATGGATGGGGTGAGGAGAGGCTGCAGCCCCTCTCCAGAGCACGGGGTGCCCTGCCAGGATGTGTGGATCCTGGGGGCCCCAAAACTTGGCACCTTGAAAATTCAGGGTGCAGCCCGAGGATTTGCAGTGCCCCGGCAGCTTTGGGGAGTCCGAGGGTTAAGGGCTCTCCCCGAGGGTGGATTTGGGGAGCCCCCCGTTATTTGGGGCGCTCTGGCAGACAGGATCCCCCGGCAGCCCGTGGG
>VXBR01001490.1:292567-322376 GCA_013400215.1 Cisticola juncidis
GTTTTTGAGGGACAGGATGGGCTGTCCCTGTCCCTGGTTTTGGGGGACAGGGTGGGCTGTCCCTGTTTTTAAGGGACAGGGTGGGTTGTCTATGTCCCCATTTTTGGGGGACAGGGTGGGCTGTCCCTGTCTTTAGGGAACAGGGTGGGCTGTCCCTGTCCCTGTTTTTGGGGCACAGGATGGGCTGTCCCTGTCCATACCCCGCTCAGGCCGTGTCCTTGTCCCGCAGCCCGCCGGCAGGTGGAATGGGGCAGCCATGAACGGCGATGCCCTGTGCCAGGAGCCCTCCTCCCCGCTCCCCGACTGGAGGGAGTTCTGCAAGCTGCACGCCCAGGCAGCCGCCGTGGACTTCGCCCAGAAGTTCTGCCAGTTCCTGAAGGAGAACCCCCACTACGACACCCCCGGGGCAGAGACCTCCTTCTCCCACCATTTCACCGCCAACTTCCTGGACATCTTCAGCCTGGAGGTCAGCCGGGTGTTCGTGTCCGATTCTCCCACCAAGTACAACATCGTGCCCTTCGTGGGGCTGCAGAACTGCCACGTCCCCTACGGCCGGGAGGTCACCCCCAGGAAGGAGGAGACGTCCACGGAGTCCCTGGACAGCATGGACGCCCCGCTGGGCGCCAGCCGCTACCTGACCCCGGCCCAGCAGGTGCAGGCTCACAAGGTCTCCTCCTACGGGCAGTCCCGCAGCTCCGAGGACGTGTCCATCCACGCCGCTGCCAAGCCCAAGTTCAAGAAGGGCTTCTCCCTGAGGAACATGAGCCTGTGCGTGGTGGACGGCATGAAGGAGATGTGGCACCGCAAATCCTCGCCGGAGCCGGGTGCCGAGGCCGCGCTGGGCCGCAGGGCGGAGAGGGAGCCGTGGCCGGCGGGGGGCAAGGAGCCCGGGGACCCTCGGGAGAAATGGACACACAAACTGCGCCTGTCCAAGGTGCCCTCGTCCAAGGTGGAGCTGGTGGACATCCAGAGGGAGGGGACGCTGCGCTACATGGTGGCCGATGACACGAACTGTGTGGGGAGCTCGCAGTGGCAGAAGTGCCGCCTGCTGCTGCGGAAGGCGGTGAAGGTGGAAGGAGAGAGGTTCCTCCTGGAGTTTTATGTCCCTCCAAAGGTAAGTCCTGGCTTTTGTCCACCGTTGTTTTAATGAGAAATTCAAGCAGCAGTTGGGCTCTGCTTGGGGCTTTTTTTTGTTTCCACTGCTGAGCTGGGCTGAAATCCAGCTCTGGTCCAGAGGGAGATGTGGTGCTGTGTGCCTGAGGTGTGAGTGGATGGGAAAATGTGCTTGAAACCCATCCAGCCTGCAGGCCAAAAGGAACCTTGCACTGTTGGTGTTGGTCTGTGCCTCTCACCTTTTGAGAAAATACAAAACGTGAGTTTAAACTCAAGTGCATCTCTCTGCAGAGCAGCTCAGCAAGGGCACGGATGGTGGGCATTGCTCTGGGCTGGACTGGGGGCTTCCCCAACCCAGGAATGGGGCCTGGCTAGGAGGAAACAGCCCCATGTCCATGGTGCCCACTAGGGAGCCCATAGGGGAGCTGGAGAGGGACATCTAAAAAGGCATAGTGACAGGACAGGGGGATGGGGTTTATATTTAAAGAGAGTAGGGATAGCTGGGATTTGGGAAGAAATTGTTCCCTGTGAGGGTGCTGAGGCCCTGGCACAGGGTGCCCAGAGAAGCTGTGGCTGTCCCATCCCTGGAAGTGTCCAAGGTTGGGTGAGGCTTGGAGCAGCCTGAGAGAGTGGAAGGTGTCCTTGCCCATGGCAGGGGGTAGAACAGCCTTCCTTCCAACCCAACCCATTCCATGATTCTGTGGATAGAGGATCTGATGAAGCCTGGTGTGTCAGCTGCACCAAAGAGAAAATAAACCTGGGTTAAAATGGAACAACTGCTGCTCTTAAAACATTTAAGAGAGAGCTCGTAGAGGGATTCCTCTTTTAGTGTATCTTGATTTGCCTCTAAAAATCAATTTTGAAATTATTTTATGGCAACTTTTATGAACATTGTCTGCTCTCCTGTTATAATCACACCCCACTTTGGTTTACAGCTTTCTCCTCTCATCCCATCTTGCTTTTCCATCTGGCAAATGTAAAAGTGGCACCAGTCTGGCACAGCTGGAAGAAAACTGCTTTTTGCTTCAGCTTTGTTTTTGCATAGACCCTACAAAAACTGTGGCCATGTCTTCAAACCTTTAAAGGGAAGAACCCTCCCGGAGAGGAGGGGGTTGAAATGAGATGATCTTTAAGGTCCCTTCCAACCCAAACCATTCTGTGATTCTAAGACCCTTCTCTGGCTCAGGGGTGAATTATCACCTTGTTTCCTTTCCTTTTGAAGCAGCTGCCGCTTCCTCTCTGACCTTCTCCTGTGCAAACACCAAGATGGAAAAATTCCCCAGGGATAGGCAGAGCCTTGCAGGGCTGAGACGTGTCTGCAGACAGCACTGGAGCTCTGGGGCTGGCAGAAACGAAACATCCTGCAAGGGAAAAAGCAGTTTCTGTTCTGTCTTGGATTTATTTATTTTTATTTCCCAATAAAAATGGGAACTGAGCCCATTATTGGTAACTTGCAGCCAGGAGCTCCTTGCTGGCCTCATCCCACCCGCTGCACCCAAGGCACCAGGCACAGGTTTTGGTGACTGAATCTCATCTCTGCTTCCTGCAGCTGCAGTGCTCCAAATCCCAGAGCCCTGGAGGGGACCAGCCCTGGAGAGCAGCTCCACGAGCTCCTTTGTGGGGATTTGTTATAATTAAAACAAATATCTGGGGAATTTGTTGCTCAGCAAACACTTGGAGTGGGAGGCACCGGGTCTTGCCTCCCCACCGAGGCTCCGGCGGGTGCCAGGGGCCCTGGGGGAAATTCATTTTTCTTTATTTTAATGTAATTAAAATTCCCTGCATGGCTGAGGCTGCTGTGTCGTAGCTGCTTGGTTGAAATGCTGCTCCTGTGCTGGAGAAACGGGGCTGCTTTCTGCATGGGAAGCATCCCCCATCAGATAGCACATCTCTCTCCATCAGGAGAGGGTTGAAAATGGAGAGAAATTAAGTGGTGTTTGGCAGAGCTGGCACATCAGCCTGCGCTGGAGCAAGGAGGGTGGTTTGGCAGTTAAAAGCACCTTCCTATCTTCCACTGGGCCTCCTCTTGGTTTAATTCACAGAGCTCAGAGTTATCAGGCACGGGAGGGAAATCAATGCTGTTTATTCCCCCCCCTGTAATAACCACACAGGCTGAGCTGATCTTGCCTCTGAGAGCCCTGCTGCATTATCCCCAGGGACAGTTTGATTCAATTGAGTGACTTTTTTTTTTTTTAATTCATTGATTTCTTTTCATTTCTTTTCTTTGTATTTTTTTTCCTTTTCTCAGGCTTCCAAACCCAAGGTGAGCATCCCGCTGTCGGCCATCATCGAGGTGCGCACCACCATGCCCCTGGAGATGCCTGACAAAGACAACACCTTCGTCCTAAAGGTGAGGGCAGGATCCCTGCAGGAACCCCCTCTGCACCTGCACCCTGCAGGGCAGCAGGCTCAGGCCCCAAAGGGATCATTGTCTTGGCTTTCAGAGCTGAGATGCCAACAGCACAAATGCTCCCCACAGGATCCCTGCCTCCTCCAGCTGGCATTGAGGTGTTTTGGGATCAAGCTGTTTGGCTTTCACCATGGGGTTTGGCTTCTCTGTGTCACCAGGAGATGGGTTAAATCAGTGAACCGAGACAACCTGCAAGGGGAAATGCAGCTGTCTGTGGTTTTGTGGCTGTCCTGGGCTGTGACATGTGGTGGCTGTTTCATTGACACAATGTGATGGCCCTTAGGTCTGGTTGATGAGGTGGTATCTGGTCAAAGGTTGGACTTGATGATCTTGGAGGTCTTTCCCAGCCTTAGTGATTCTGTGGGAACAGCTCTGTGGGGCCAGTGAGACCCTGGGGATCAACCACACAAGTCTGGGGGCATGAGCAGAGAGTGAAAGTCTCTTCAGAATTTCCCATATCATGCAATTAATTAGCTCAGTGCTGCCTCCTGCTCTGCTGGAAGACAACAGCCTGTCCTGGCAGATCAGGGCTGAATTTTGCATGGTCTTGGACACCATGATGGTGATGGAACATTGGATTTTAGCATTTCTGTGTTCTACCTCTTCTAAACAAACGCCTCTCTCCCTGATGCTTCTCCCCAGGAGTGTGTGGCAAAGCAGAGCAGAGAGGCCAGGCCTCCAACTGAATGAACCTGCTTGAAAGCTTAGAAAACTATGAAAGGAAAAGAGGGGGAAAATTGAGCCTGGCTTTGTGAAAGCTCCCAAGCCTTGAAATTCACCTGGCCTCAGTACACATTCCCAGGGACTTCTTTCCAACAAATCCAGCTCCTTGTCAAGAAGGAACAAGGCTGTGTGAACAGCTTCTCCTGACACCTTCCCTTCCCCAGGGGCTTCTTGCTCTTCACCCTCAGCAGTGGTCAGTGTCCACCATGAGCACAGAGGCTCATTCAGCTGTTGTTTTCTGTGCCTCAGAAGCAAACCTCAAGTACCTTCTGTTTTCCAGACTGACCAGCCCAAGTTCCTCCTTGATTTCCTTGCAGGCTCTGGACATGGAACACCCCAAAATGGGGCTGTGGCCCAGAGCAGATGGGAGAAGATGAGCTTCTCCTTTCTTCTTCCTCTCTGTCCAGCCCAAGCTGATGCAGTTGCTTTCCTGATGCCGTGACGATGACGATGTTGACTCACGCTCAGCCTGGGGCTGGTGTAACTCCAGGATGATTTTTGCAGAACTGCTCCCAGGTCGTGGTTCCCCAGCCCACACTCTCACGGTGATCTCTGAGCCCAGAGCTCACCCTGTCCTTGAGCTGGAGGCTGGTTTCAGTTTTTTCTTCCACTTCAGCTTTGACAGGTTCATTTGAATTGTTGCCTGATCCTCCAGCACACTTGCAGTGTGATGTCACCCATGAGTTGCTCAGGTATCCTCACATTCTTTTGTCCTCCTCACTGAGGAGCGTGCACAGAGAGCCTTTGATGGGATGGAGCTGCTGAGCCATCCCTCAGCTTTGACCAGTGGCCATTGATAACCCATCACCCATTGATCTCTGCTCTTGCCATGTGGCTCATCAACTACTCCTTGTCACGTTTTCTAGAGCCCTTTACAGCCCCACCTCAAATGTGTCTCATCAGTGTCCAAAGCATGTTCAACACCCAGGATGTGCCACTGCTTCTCCCTGTCCCTGGGGCTGTCATGACCATGAGCAGTTGGGCTTGGTCATGACAGATCCCTGCTGGGGGTTTCAGGTCTGGAATCCCTCCTGGGTGCCTGTCAGGGTTGGTTTCTCTGGCTGCTGGATGAAAATTCTGCACTTGCCCTCTTCACATCTTCTGAAGCCAGACATGCTCTCTCCACTCCCACTGCTGACAGCTTGGTGACTGCTGCAGCCATTCCTTTAATGCCCTTCTGGAATGCTCCAAATCCTGCCAGCTGGAAAATACCTGCTTCACCTGGTACCTGCTGTTTCTGCCCTGTCCTGGCTCTCACCCTACACAGGGGAATTGATCACAGTCGATCCTTTGAGTGAGCTGAGGCAGCAAGCATGGCATGGAGCCCCTCCAGCCAGGCTTTGCTCTCCCCTCCCAGTTGGCACAGGATGCTGTTCTCCTTTTCTTACATCCCCTATTTTTCATGGCTCATTTTCTGCCTGGGTCCTTCTTGCTGGGACATCTTTCTGCTCTCCCATTCCCCCTTTGCTGGCTGGACTTGCAGAGGGGGTGAAGCACCCCCAGTGCTGAGGCACAGGTTAGGTGGGCAAGCTGGGTGCTGTGGTTTCCCTTCCCATGTGATGTGGAGCCCAGTCTCAACCTTCACACACAACACACAGGTTACGATGGGTGGAAAAGCCCCTGCCTCGTTTGGGGAGGTTATGATGGGTGGAAAACCCCCTGCCTTGTTTGGGGAGGCCACACTGAAATAGTTCCTGCCAGACTGCCTAAAAATGAGCAGCCAGCATGTCCTCAGAGCCCATCAGACACCAAGCACATGCAGTTTTTTCCATTGCACAAGCAGGTGCTTGCAAAATACCCAAGGCCTGCACGTGCTTTGGTTGCTGTCACGCTCTGCATGAGTGAGCAGCCCCATCTCCCACGTCAGCCTCATGCCTTGCCCTCAAAAAGCCAGAGAGGATCCTTTCTTAAGTCAAACAAACTGGGGAGGGGGATCTTTGTTACCCCCTCCACCTCTGCTTGGGACAGGGTCCAGGTCACTGCTCAGCCCCAGCCAGGGCTCTGCTCCCTGCCCTCCCTGCTTATTTTCAGGACGGTGATTCAGTTGTTTGTGCTTAATTGAATTTGCTTGGAGGTTGTCTCAGCTGGCAATGCGACACCCTCCCGGAGTCAGGGCTGTCAGGAACACGATGTTTGAGGCTCCACGAGGGATGCAGGGAAATCTGCCAGAGGCACACACCATCCCATGGCACCTGAGTCCACTGATGTGGAGCTTCTGGGTTCTGCCCAGCCCCAGAAATGGAGGAGAGGTTTAAAACTCCTGGGGTCTGGCAGGGTTTTGGGGCCCAGAGCAGCGTGGCTTCTGCTGTACCCGTGCAGAGTTAGTTTTGGGGGGACACAGAGGTGCCCCAGGAGTGAGGGATACAGTCTGTGCTTGGGCATAGTGCCATGTACCCCAGTGCTGCCAGCCAGCTGTGTTTTTTCCATGGAGGCTGTAAAAACCTTGTAAAAAACCTGATAATGTATTTGCTGATAACGTCGGGGTGGGGTTTTCCTCTGAGCTGTGGATCTGGTCAGGGTCATCTTGGATGCAATCTGCATCCCAGCACAGGAGAGCCAGGGAGTATAGGAGTCTCCATAGGAGAGTCACCCCTTGTCACCTCTGTGCAGGGATGGGGTGGGACACTGATCCTCTGGTCACCCCTCAGCATCCTTGTGTAGGGATGGGGTGGGACACTGATCCTCTGGTCACCCCCTGGAGCTCCTGTGCAGGGATGGGGTGGGACTCTGATCCTCTGGTCACCCCTTGGAGCCCCTGTGCAGGGATGGGGTGGGACACTGATCCTCTGGGTGACCCCTTGTCACCCCTGTGCAGGGATGGGGTGGGACACTGATCCTCTGGTCACCCCTCAGCACCCTTGTGTAGGGATGGGGTGGGACACTGATCCTCTGGGTGACCCCTTGTCACCCCTGTGCAGGGATGGGGGGGACACTGACCCTCTCCTGCTCAGCTGAGGTGCTGTTCAGGGGGTCTGGCTGGGTTGGGGGTGTGTTTTGCCTCGGGTGGGGGGCAGCACCCTGGCACAGCTAAATGCATCCCCCATGGCCTGCAGGTGGAGAATGGGGCCGAGTACATCCTGGAGACCATCGACTCCCTGCAGAAGCACTCGTGGGTGGCTGATATCCAGGACTGCATTGACCCTGGGTAAGAATTGCTGGGGCTGGGACTCTGTGGGGCTGAGCTGTGCTGCCTGAGCACAGGCTGTTACCCAGATGCAATTTTTGCTGCTTGGGTTGTCACAGGAAGTGCCCAGCTCACACCAGCAGAGGTCTGGAGGCAGAGTTAGCAGCCAGGGGTGCAGAGCACTGGCCATCTTATCACCCTGCCCCACATCCCCTCAGCCTGGCAGAGCCAGGTGACCTGGGAACTCAGCCTCAAAGCAGGAAGCTCCTAACATCCACCTTCTGAAGCTTTTATACCATATTTGAGCTATCTTCCATGGGTTTTTTCCAGCTTAGCATCCATGACATACTTAAGATTCTGCTGGATTAATTGATTTATTTGTATTTCTATCACAGTGACATCAGTGTTGTCATTGGAGTCATAACTCAGCCAAAACTTCTCATCTGCTGTTTCCTCAGCACATGCAGCAAGTTGTGTTAGGGAGGTTTCTGTGCCTGGTGCTGCTGCCCTTTACCTGGCTCAGACAGGCCCAGCCTCCAGGGAAACCCTGGCACTGCCTTTCTTGGCACAGTTTTGGCAAAGCTAGGTGCCCATGCTTGCAGCAGTGAAAACATCAAGCAAACCTGGAACAGAGGCTTGGAGAGGCTCCTGCTCCCTCCAGGCTGCCTTTGCCCCCTCCTGCTAGAGAGAGGCATTTGGTCACCACAGAGGCTGCACCTCACAGGGAGGATGCACTGGTGCACTCCAGATCTTTGCTCCTTTTGCTGTTTTCTGAAATCTGCAATTCACTGGCATGGATTGTCCAGAGAAGCTGGGCTGCCCTATCCCTGGAAGTGTCCAACACCAGGATGGACAGGGCTTGGAGCAACCGGGGCTAAGTGGAAGATGGTAGGGGGATGGAATGAGATGAGCTTTAAATTCCCTTCCAACCCACACCATCCTGTGATTCTGTAACTCAAGAAGCACTGCTGAGGCCGGGCAGCTGCTGCAAGGCTGGGAAAAGGCCTTTTTTTCCTCACTCCATGTTTTAGTGCTGGTTTAGCAGCTGGAGCTGAGCACCAGGGCCGTGCTCCCCCGGAGCCAGCGCCGGAGCCACCGGCGTCCCCTCGCTCTGGCCTTGGCAGCCTCCCAGCCCTTGCTGTTTGCTTAGCACCCAGCTCTGGCCTCCGGACGTGACTGTAAAGCAAATAATAATGAACTCCAGAGCAAATAATAATGAGCTGTTTAATACACCGGCACACACACTCGGTGCCAAGAGTGAATTCTCAATCAGCTCCCGTCGCTGCTTTTGCCAAGGGCTGCGTGCTGGAGCGCCCAGCCACGGCTTTTCTGCAGAGCGCTGTTGGTTTTGGTTTCCTTCCTCCCTTCTTGTTTTTAACTGGCTGCAGCTGAATGACTCCCAGTGGCTGATTCACTTGCTGGCCACTAAATAACTCGGCTGCTCACAGGGAGCTGTTGCCACTGACGCAGGCGCTTCCCTGCTGCCTGAGCCCACGTGGCCCGTGTGAAGCAAGAGCAGCCCAGTGCTGTGGGCAGCTCTGGACTGTTGCTGGTGGCTGGGATAAAAATAGGATGTGGAGCAAGTCAGATGATTGTGCAAGAAGGGTGCTGAAGTGCACAGGGAGAGCCAGCAACAGGGATGCTCTGAGTGGCTCCCTGGCTCTATTCCCACTTGGTGTCCTGCTGCAGGCCTCCTGACTTAGTGCTTTGTCTTTTAGGGATGTAATTCTTGTGGGTGGGTGATTCCTTTTGCAGAGGGGGAAAGTGAAAACGCCCTCGGGTGGAAGTTGTTGGTGGGAGGGTGTGTGGGTGCAAAGCAAAGCACTGAGAGCCAAGGTAAAAGCTTTCCTTCAAACCCACAAGGCTGCAGCAAAATCCTGCAGCTGGGACTGACCGGCATGACTCGTGCAGTGTGGGCTTTCAAGGGTTTAATCCTTCCCACGCTGGTTTCTCACCCTCAAAAAGTCATATTTGGTGCCTGCTCTGCCTCTCAATGTTCTTGGTGCAGTGGCAATGCTTTGGGAGGAATTCAGGGGTAATAGGATGTACTCTTGGGTCACACAGGAATTTTGTTTGTCCGAGTCCCCATTCCATGCCAGTGAGTGGAGGTGCCACATGTGTGTGTCTCTGTCTGTGCTCTCCTCCAGGGACAGTGGGGATGACATTGAGCTGGTGTCCTGTGCACAGGGAGCCTGTCTGCCAGGCAGGACAACCTCATCCAGCTGCGAGTTCCTGAATGATGGTAAGGAACTACATCTGGGAAAGCCTGGAATCCCTCAGAGCCATAACCTAGCCCTCAGGTGTCTCTGAGATCCAGGAGGAGCCAACACAGTTGCCTGCAGAGCAGGTGGTGGGTGATGCTGAGCCACGAACTCATCCCTCTGTAATTTCCCTTCCAGAGGTACCCAGGCCACCAGACAGATGTGCCCTGCCCAGCACTCACAACACTGCCATGGCCACCGCTGTCCCCGTGCCCCAAGGCCGGGGCAGGGACTCCCTGGGAGAGCTCCTCACTCACGTCCCACTGGAAAACTTCCTGCAGACGCTGGAATCCTCCCCAGCTGCTGGTGGGCATCTCACAGGTACCGGGATGCAGGATGCAGCCCCAGCATCTCACTGGAGGGTGCACAGGGGAATAGGGGGCAGGAGGAGAGGGGGGGATGTTCGGGTGCTCCCTAAAAACCTGCTGTCCCTGCGGGCAGGGGAGGACAGCGAGGCTGAGGCCGAGATCAACCTGTCTGACTTCCCCTGGTTCCACGGGACCCTGTCACGGATCAAGGCAGCCCAGCTGGTGCTCTTGGGGGGCGCCCGCAGCCACGGCTTGTTCGTCATCCGGCAGAGCGAGACACGGCCAGGGGAGTATGTGCTGACCTTCAACTTCCAGGGGAAAGCCAAGGTGGGTTCTCCGTGCCCTCTGCTTCTCTGTGGATGTTAGTGCCAGCCCTGCCCAGCACCTCAGGTTCCCTCTTGCTCTGTGGGTGACCCCAAAGGCAGCAGCTCTGCAGGGAGCTGCACTCCAGCAGGGCATTCCTCAGGACCACCTGCCCTTGTGCCTCTAGACCCCTCTGCATGCTGCCCAGTCCCTTCTACACTTTTCCTACTGGATCAGTGCCTGTCATGTGAGCATATGGATATATACCCCATGGGGGCTCAGTGTAGCCTGGCACACCTTCCCCTGCCCTCTCCTTGTCTGTTCTGTGTCCTGAAGTACACAGATGCACTATGAACAACCACCCACAAGCAGTTTTTCTCTGGGTCCCTTTTCTAGTAGAGTTTGCCTGTTCTTGTCACCTTGCAAGAAGCAGTTCAGGTAGGCTAGAGGCTTCCCCAGGCTGTCTGTGACCCTGAGATCAGAGCTGCAGCCACCCCTGGTTGTACCCAGACACCCTTCTCTGTGTGTTTCCTTACGGTGTTCATCCCCAGGAGGGTTCAGACTTCTCCTGGGGCTGCAGCAAGTGGGGTTTTACAGGAAACACCCTGCAGCAGGGTAAACACCACAATCCTATGTTAGGAGCAAGCCTCCCTTGGCTGTTGGAGGTGGCTCCTGCAGATTGCAAGGGTGGGTCTCACCCTGACCTCCCCCAGCTCACCCCCTGCCCCTTGCACTTGCAGCACCTGCGCCTGTCGCTGAATGAGAGCGGGCAGTGCCACGTGCAGCACCTCTGGTTCCAGACCATCTTTGACATGCTGCGCCACTTCCACACGCACCCCATCCCGCTGGAGTCGGGCGGCGCCGCCGACATCACCCTGCGCAGCTACGTGGTGGCCCAGAGCCCACAGCCCGGTGGGTGCCAGGGCTGGCTGGGGGCTGGGGTCTTGCATGGACCTAAAAGGGACAGATCCGTGGGGTTCCCTCCCTAAAGCAGTGCCCTGCTGTGGAGATGTGGCAGGGTGGGTGTCACCAGCTGAAGGCAGGCATTGAGGACAGCACAGCAGCAGGGATGTGTTGGTGCAACGCCCTGTCCCTGGCTGTGGGTGTCAGTCCCTTGGCTCGGGCAGGAGAGGAGCAGAGAGGTCTGCAAGGCTGGGAGTGTCCTGCTATGCTGGGAGAGAGCGGGGAGGAGGGTTGGAGAAGGACAGGGTCAGGGATGGAGAGGGGGTGTGGGAAGGTACCAGTGAGGGAGAGGGAGAGGGCCAAGCCAGCAGCAGCACAGGAGGGCTCAAGCTCCTGTTTCCCTTGCAGACACCGGCCCCCCGCCACCCCTCGTGTCGCAGCCACCGGGCTGCCGGGCCGACCTGCCACCTCCACACTACTTCTGCAGCACAGCACCCACGGGCCCGCCGGTGCCACCACCCGCTGAGGGGGTGGCTGTGGCCCCCACTGTCCCGGTCCCCGCACCCTACCACCGCCTGGAGGGTGCCCTGGGCCCCCGGAGCCGCAGTGACAGCGCCGAGCGCCGGCCGGAGCCCGCTGCCGCCGGTGCCGAGGACTACCACGAGGCTGACAGTGCCCGGAGCCGCACCCGGGCTGTGGAAAACCAGTACTCCTTCTACTGAGCCCCGTGCTGGGGCTGCACGGTGGGGAGAGCAGGGCAGCTGTGCCCCTCACTGCTGCACCCGCCTCGCCACCTCCTGCTGCCACCACCGGGACGTCCTCCTCGCTCCCGGCTGCTTTTGGGAGCTGTGTCAGCGGTGGGCAATGTCCCAGCTGGACCTGGCACCAACCCCAGGGTTGGGGCAGTGCTGGGGGTGTGGGAGGCTGAGAGTCAGTGCCATTTCAGAGCTTGCAGCCTCTTCTCCTTCCCTCCGGACCAAGAGCGCTCCCAGGGCTGAGCTGGGCTCCCTGCATCTCCTCCTGGGTGTGACCATCGTGGGATGGCACCCGAAGCTGTGACAGCTCCATCCTCCAGCCAAAGCACCTTGGCATGTCCCCTCTGGGGCAAGAGCCCAGCATGGCCAACACCCTTCTGGCACCATCGCCCTGCAAACCAGCTGCCAAGGGGCTCTGGCATTTTGGGATGAGCATGGGAATGTCAGATCTCCATGCAGAGGCTCTTCTGGCACACATGGATCACTGAGAGGGCGCTGCTGCAGAGGCCTGAGGGTTTATCTGAGCTGGCTCCCTCTGGGCACGTGTTTCCTACCCTCTGAAAGAAGAAGGTTTTTGTCCAAAGCTTGATGAATTGCATTCAAGGAAGGGTTTTCCTGCTGTCCTGCCCTTTCTGTTCCTTCATTTCCTTTCTGTCTTTGCTGTTCCAACAGCAAATCCCTGGATAATTCTTTATCTTCCTCCCTCTCTTCCTTGATTTTTCAAAACCTAAGCTCTCCACAAGGGCATCAACCTTCTGCCTGCTCTCTGCCACAGCTGGGCAACATTTTCTATTGCTCAAGGCAAACCTTGGGAAGTACAACACCACCTCCTCTTTACATCAGTTTTTGGAAATTTGGGATGTGTCAGGGGGTCAGGCAGAGGCCAGGGGCAGTGTCCGGAGGTGAGGGGCAGCTTTGCCTTGCAGGTAGAAGCAGATATTCCTGCTTGCCTGGGCTCCCAGGAATAAAAACACTATGTTGATTCTTTTCCAACAGGTCATGGAAGCCCTGAGGATGGTTTTACAGCCCAGGGTTTGTGCCTCATGGGGGCTGGGAGGCCCTCCAGAAGGGCAGCTTTGCTTGCAGACAAAGTGTTTGCATGTCCCCCCTGGTTTGGCTGACACAGCTTGTCTTACCCAGCACCAGGACTCCTGGTGTGGCAGTGACAGGAGTGACAGTGCTCACAGGACCTGAGCCAGGTGGCTTTGGAGTGTCTGGGCAGGTCTCCAGGTAGAGCAGACTCCACCATACCCAGCTAGAAGTTACCAGTTAGTTCACAGAGGCACAAGCCAAGCCACAACCTCAAAGCCCTTGAATTTGCCTGGAATTGGGTTTGGCCAAATTTCTATTTATTAGGTGCCTTCTTTCCTGAGCTAGCAAAGCATGTCCCCAGCGCTTGACTCACGTGTGCCTCCTGCTCCAAGAGGACAGGGGAGGTGTCTCCAAGGCTCCCTGCCTCCTCCTGTGATGTGAGAGCTGCCTTTCTTTCCCACAGATGTGTGAGATGAGCCTGGTGGATCCCATTCCTGCAGCAAATGCCACCTTCTCCCCTAACACACAGCCCTTCAGAGGGCAGCAGGAGCAGCTGGCTCTGTTGGGGGTATTTCTCCTTCCTCAGCCCAGCTAAAACACAGCTCAGAGGAGAGGCTAGATGCTCTTGGTTGATGAGTTTAACATACAGGGTGGATGAGGGGAGATCTCCAGATCTGACATAGACATTGTCACTCTGGTTCTTCCCTGAAGCCCCAAGGAGGGTGGGATGCAGAAGGCTGGATGGGAGCACTGCCTTACAGACCTTCAGATACTGGCTTTGTTTCTCACTTTCTGTGTCACAGGATAGGGAAAGGAGGGGGAAGCAATGATCTGCAAGCAAAAGATGTTAATTTGTAAATAGGGAAGAGTCTGGAAGAGTTTACTGTTGTGTAGAATAAATTAATTTTATTTAAAAAAAGAAAGGGTAGGGGGGGACTTGTTAAATGAATTGAGAACTCGAGTTCCGGTTTTAAAATAAAATCACTTGCAAAAACAACAGCATGTGAGCAAGAGCTTGGGGCTTTGCTGGATTTGGTACATAAAGAAAAGAAAAGGAAAAAGAGAAGGAGGATGCTGTCATGTCTCATGTGTGCAGACCTCGTTGCTGTCTCCTGGCAGTTGGGGCCAGGCTGGGTCTGTCTCTGCCTGCTGGAGTGCACTGAGAGGAGGAAGGGAGCAGAGAGTTCTCTCTGCTGAGCAGAGGGAGGAGGAGGGTGGGTCCAGGCTGTACAGGACAGGGTTTCCTCCCCTCCCAGTATGTTATTTACTTTGTCTGGTTAGTCAGTAGTGCAAGTCAGAAGGTTCCATTCCCCAAACAGCAGGATAAATGGCAATGAGCAGCCCTGGGCTGTGAAGGTGCCCCTCCCTCGCTAAAGGCCTGTGCTAGCAGCTCCCAGCAGCTCCCAGCAGCTCCCCAGGGCCTGTCATTCCCCCTCCTCTGCCTTCATCTCTCCTGGGAGACTGTGCCTCATGCTCTGACGTTGGATGTCTTTCTAGTGTTCTCTTTTCTGCTGAGAATCCCCTGGGAAAACTGGAGCATTGTCCCAGACTGTACTGTGACAGCTAAGCAGTGACAGACGCAGCTAACACATGGCTTTTGGGGGGGTGGAGAGAGCTGCTCAGCTCGGTAATCAGGCCATGGCTGTGTCATGATCCATTCACAAAAACATTCCCTCCCCAGAAGTCACCAGAGCCTTTTCACCGCTCCTGGAGAGCTCATCCATCAGGAGCTGGGCAGCTGGGGAGGTGACACTGAGGGCTGTGCCTTGGGGACAGCTGCTCCTCCTGCCTCACAGAAAGCCGTTCACACCTCAGCTTATTAGCAAATTGACTAATTACAGAATCAGCCTTGCTGGAAAACATCCCTTTCCTTTCACAGGGTGTCTGGAAGGGCAGGGGCAGGACAAAACAGGATCAAATCTAAGAGGTTTGATGGTGAAACGAGGGGACAGCAGCCTCAGCGTGTGGGCTGGATTCCATGCCAGCAGTGCCCTCTGCCCGGGGCTGGAGAAGGACTGGGCTGCAGGAATTCTGGACTGGGCTGCAGGGATGCTGGACTGGGATGCAAGGATGCTGGACTGGGCTGCAGGGATGCTGGACTGGGATGCAAGGATGCTGGACTGGGCTGCAGGAATGCTGGACTGGGCTGCGGGAATGCTGGACTGGGCTGCAGGGATGCTGGACTGGGCTGCTGCAGGGATGCTGGTGCTGAGCTGTGCCCTGGCACACAGCATGAACAGGACAAAAATGCAGAGATTTCAGCAGCGCAGCTGCCCACGTTTCACGTGGGTGTTGGAGCTCCACGGCTGCTCCTGCCTGACGTGCAGGGTCTGTCTCAGCAAAGGATTGCAGCGCTTCCAGAAGGATCCCTTTGGTAGGAGAACTCCTCAGAAACACAAATGAGCTTCTTTGACAAAGATCAGGGAGTTTTGTGGTTTGGTTCACACTGACCTATGAAAACACTACCCCTGTTCTAATGCAAATCCGCCGACCCCAGTCAGCCCAATCCTGCCCAGATCCCAGCCCAGCACTCTGATTTTGCGGGCTTTGCATTTTGATGAAACACTTTCTATTTTTTGTATGACCTAAGAAACTGTCTTGCCCCCCTCACCATATTTTTTTAAAGTAGATGGTGCAGAATACATCAAGACGCTGCACCAACTCCCTCAACGCAGTTTGAGAGTGAGATGTTCCCAGATCTCTTTCCCCACAGTTTGTGAGGGCTCTCTGCATGACAGGCAGATGCCTGTTTGTTTCCTGGGGCTGTGAGCTGTGGCTGGAACAAGCCACGTTCTGGGCAAGTGAGTCCAGCTGCTCCCTGCAGCCCTCAGGCTGCCATTCTGCCTTCCTCCCAAGGGGACTGGCACGGGAGGGCCAAGTCCTGGCAGCTCATCATTCACAGCCCTGCTGTGGGAAGCTGTGTGTTTGGAGAGAGGTGGCTGTGAGGGAGAAACAGGGTGAAACGTTAGGGATTAGTTGTGCTTAGGACTCAGCAGAGGAAACTCAATCAGTTTGCAGCAATTCTGCTTTGTAAAACAGTCTGTGGTGATTGAAAGGGGACAGGGGACCTGCTGTGGCCTCTGCAACAGAGCTGGTGTCTCCCTGGCAGGGCTGAGTCCAGCCTGGCACAGGATGGTTTCTGTCCTGGTGGGCTGAAGACGACTCAAGACTGGGAGAGCTGCAGGCACAGGAGCCAGGGAGCTGGCAGACAGCGTGGAGGAAGCTGTTTGCATTGCTCCAGCCAGGGCTGAGACTGCAAGGATGCCTTCCAGGACCAGCGGCCAGCTGGGAACTCAGCCAGCACTAAATTCACACCATTCTTTTACAAATCAGGTTGGTAAGACAAACACGAGACACAAACTAGTGTGATTTCCATAGCAACCTCAGCGGAGGTTGAAAAGTCTTTTGTAAACATAGGGCTGAACCTGAGGATCAGCTCCGATTTTCTCCACAGAAAGGGGAAGAGAATGGAGGCTTAATAAATTCAGGCCATACAAATGAACTATAAATCTCAGAAGGAGCTATTCCCAACTCTCTGTTCCCCTTTCTGTCGCCCTCTCCACATGCACAGCACGAAGCTGTCTGAAATCCAGAGCCCAACTTCCCCGCTCTGGCTTATCTCCATAAACTGCACAAAGGCTTATGCCCCTCTTCCATTGCAGCTGACCTTTACTGGCTAATTCTGTGACGCACACACGGCCCCAGCACATGCCATGCCATTTCTGTAGGGCCACAGCAACTTGAAACGAAATTTGGCTTTCAGTGGAGGCCTGTACCGCAGCCAGCTCTGGCTCCTCTTCTCCGCTATGGCTTCCTCCAGCTCCGTCAGGCAAGCGTGGATTTGGGTGTAGCAGCCCTCAGCTCGTCCGAGCTCTGTTCCTGCAAATCCCAGTGTGAATATGGATGCAAACAGCACAGCATCCCTCCCCCTGCTACCTGCCCACATCTCCCAGCGCCCAGCAGGGCTGTGCTGTGGGGAGCGGAGCTGCCGTTCATCACTGTCAGCACACAAAGCCCGCGGGCCGCGCTGGTTAATGACCAAAGTGACACGAACAGATGGCGCAGGCAGCCTGCCACGGGGGCACCAGGAAGTGCTGTATCGCTTACAGCCTCCCGGGGAAGGGATTTGGCAGGGCTGAGGGTGCCGGTGAAAAGCACACTGAATTTTCATCCTGCTCGGGCTCGGCCTGGACAGAGCGCGGCAGATGCCGGAGCCGCCTCACTAATGCAGCCTGCTGGGGACAGAGTGCAGCCCTGGGGACAGAGTGCAGCCCTGAGGATGTGCATGAGGGGACAGGGACAGCAGGGCTCAGCAAACACAGCCTGGGCAGGAGCAGGATGCACGCCTGCAGCTGGGACATGGGAGGAGTGATGCAGGGAACAAGCTTTATCCGAGTTTTTGGGTGTTTCAGGGAGGTGTCAGGCTGGAGCCAGGCCCTCCTCTGTGGTGCTGAGCCATGGGATGAGAGGCTGGAGCACAGGCAGTTCCACCCAAAAATGAGACAGGGGCCTGTTGGGGTGAGCCCAGAGAAGACAAACCAGATAACTGGAGGGGTGAAGGACCTCTCCTAGAAGGAAAGGCTGAGAGAATTTGGGATTGTTCAGCCTGGAAGAGAGGCGGCTTCGGGGTGACCTAATTGTGGCTTTTCAGTACCCAAATGGACAGAAAGATGCAGGAGGACTTTGAACACAAATTTGTAGTGAGAAATGGGGGAACTGCTTCACACTGAAAAAATGGGTTTAGATGAGATATTAGGATTAAATTCTTTGCTGTGGAGGTGGTGTCATTGCGGCACAGACAGCCCAGAAAATCTTTGCTGCATCCCTGGAAATGTTCAAGGCAGGTAGGACGGAGCTCTGGGCAGCCTGGTCTAGTGGGTAGCATCCCTGCCCATGGCAGAGGGTTGGAATAGGAAGATTTTTAGGTCCCTTCCAACCCAAACCATCCTGTGATTCTATGAGGAAGAACTTCTTCACTGTGAGGGTGATCAAGCACTGGCACAGGCTGCACAGAGGGTGTGGGGTGTCCCCCAAAACCCCTCTGCACACAGCCAGGGGACCATGCTGGAGCAGGGGGTGGACTGGGTGACCCAAACGGTCCTTTCCAACCTGAACCATCATTCTTTGAGTCTGTGCCTTCAAAGAATCCCACTGAGAGTGGCAGGGCACTGGGACAAGCCAGGAGGACCATGGAGTCTCCATCTGGAGACATTCCAGACCCACCTGGGCACATCCCTGTGTCACCTGCTCTGGGTGACCCTGCCTTGCCAGCGGGTTGGGCTGGGTGATCTACAGAGAGCACTTCCAACCATGCAGTTTGGTGACTCTGCCTTCAGCGTCCATCCAGGCTGCAGGGTACGGACATAAGGAGGGGGAATTTCTTCACAGGAAGGGTGATTAGACATTGGCACAGCCTGCCCAGTGAGGTGGTAGAGTCACCGCTCGTGGAAGCGTTCAACAAACGACTTGTAGCACACNCGCTCGTCATCCCCCGGAGCGCGGCCGAGGAGCAGCGCCTCCGCCTCGAGCGCCTCATGAGGAACCCGGTGAGGGCACCCGCCGGGGCACGGCCCGGGGNTGGAGACATTCCAGACCCACCTGGGCACATCCCTGTGTCACCTGCTCTGGGTGACCCTGCCTTGCCAGCGGGTTGGGCTGGGTGATCTACAGAGAGCACTTCCAACCATGCAGTTTGGTGACTCTGCCTTCAGCGTCCATCCAGGCTGCAGGGTACGGACATAAGGAGGGGGAATTTCTTCACAGGAAGGGTGATTAGACATTGGCACAGCCTGCCCAGTGAGGTGGTAGAGTCACCGCTCGTGGAAGCGTTCAACAAACGACTTGTAGCACACTGTGCTCTGGTTGACAGGGTGGTGATGGGGCAGAGGTTGGGTTCGACGATGCTAGAGGTGTTTCCTCGGTGTCCCTCTCCCCTCAGGGACCCGATTCTGTGGCGCTGAGGGTCCCTGGCACNACCGAGCCCCCCACCCTCGGTGTCTGTGAGGTGAGAGGGACACTGAGTCCCTCCCGGTGTCTGTGAGGGGAGAAAGACGCCGAGACCCCCACCTCTGGCTGTGTAAGAGAAGAGGGACTGACACCCCCTTTTCCCTCTAGCGGGGTCCGTGAGGGGAGAGGGACCAACCCGCCCTTTCTCCCCTCCGTGTCGGTGAGGGAAGAGGAACCGACACCCCCTCCCCGGGGTCTGTGAGGAGAGAGGGACCAGCCGCCCCTTGGTCCTTCCCGGTTCCGTACGGGATCGAAACGCGCCCCCTTCGTCCTTGTCGGGTCCTCACGGGGAGAGGGACCGACCCTCCCACACGGTGTTGCTGTGAGGGGAGAAGGACCCGTCTGTTCCGGGATGCTGTGAGGGGAGAGCCGCTTCTCTGGGAACCCAGGGGCCCTGCAGTGTTCTGCCCGCTGGTCTTTCCTCTGTCCATTGCTTTCAATGTGCGGGAGCATGACCCTGGTCCTCTAACCGGGTGTTTTGATCCTTTCCTGAGGAGGTTTTTGCCAGGAGGAGACTCTCACCCCCAGCTCTGTGTGTGCCGGAGCAGGCTGAGACTTCCCTGCACCACGTTCTTCCTCTGACCTTGCACCATGTGTTCTCCCTCCCCTGCTCTTCCCTGTCCTCTAGCTCTGGCATGGAAGGTGCACAGATACCTTTCATCGTTTCCCAAACTACTGGTAGTGGAATTATACTCAATTCCTGCGAGTGCTTGGAGGTGCTGACATGCTTCTTTCTAGTTCCCCTGCTGAAAAGAGGCACAGACACTCCTAATCCCCTGGGGTTTGTTAATCTGCAGGCCTGAATGTGAGGGACAGAGAGGATCCCTCCTGATTCTCCTCTTCTGCCTGCTGCTGGTCCCTGTGCATGAAGAAATTGCTGCAGCTGTGCTCCTTCTGAGATCTGTCAATTGGTGGAAGAGGCTGTTGTCAGACGTATCCCGCCTTTCAACAGGGTGTTAAAATTGCAGACTTTGCTCCTGGAAGATACTGATGGCTGGTTGGTTTGTTCTTGCAGGAAAAGACTGTACCAATTCCTGAAAAGCTGAATGAATGGGCACCACGACCTCCCCCGGAGTTTGTTAGAGATGTCATGGGTAAAGATTCTGTTCTTCACATAACTCTGGGGCTAGCCACAGTTAACTTAGAAAAGTGTTTAGCAGGGAAGGAAGGACAGAGGTGGTTTTCTGCTGCTCATTTTGCTGCAGAAAAGAGGTGTGAAATGTGCTTTGAGGGTTGATTTTTCAAGTTTTATTTGGTTCTTCTCTGGTTCCACTTTTCTGCTGGCTGTCAGAATGCGGAGAGAACAAAGCCCGTGGCACTGCAGCACGTGGGCTGCCTGCAGTGCAATAAGCTGCTGCTCTGGTGATGACAAGTAAATGATGAGTAAATCTGTCCTCTCCATGGATCTGAGAGTGCTCTGGAAGATTTGGCAGTATGAAGTCCTTCTTTTGACTGCTTTGAGTCTGAATCTCAGGCTGTGAGAAACAGGCACTTGCAGCAGGTGTGATTGTGTGTGCACAGGTAGGGAGCTGGCAGCTGTGCCAGGACCCTGACCCAAGTACTCTGTACCCTTTACTTCTACCTTCAGGGATTAAATGTAGTAGCTGTGGTATAAACTGGCTGCATGTAGTAGTTCAGTCTTTCTTTGAGACCTCCATCCTTTCTAGAGGTTGACTTGTTCTTATTTCAGAATAATTGATCTTGGTTACAAGTTTTTATATGCTTCTGAATACAATCTGCTTGTTGGAATTCTCTCATGGCTTTTTCAAATAGCTTTGCTGTGTGCTTGACTTGAATTGTCTTGTTTTTCTGGGAGTACCTGACATGCTGGGACTTTGTTGGTATCAAGAGCACCCCTGTTGCAATCCCAGCTGCTGGGTTTTAATTAGGTGTCTTCTTTGAGGCTTGTATTCCTGTGCTTCCCCTTGAGAAAGGGCTCAGGAGACAGGGGAAGAGTAGAGCATAATGCTTAAAGCTCCTGCAGGGCTTCAGCATGCAGGCTGATGCCAGGAAGAGAGAGCTGTGGGGATTTAATTTATGAAAAAACAGTTAGAATCTGTCAGTGGTTCTGTCTTGCATAATAAAGTACGATATCACCTTTTACGACCTTTCTGTTGACCTTTATTTTGTGTTTGAGAAATGCTGAAAATTTGTTGGAAGCAGCATCAGCAGGGTATTGTAGTTCAGCTCTGCCTGTAAGAGACTGGGGAGTGCATTTCATCTCCAGTTCTTTGCCTGCCTTGATGTGCAGCTAAGATTGGGCTCTCCAGGGAGGTAATTGTAGTTTTTGCAGTGACCCCAAGGTGTGTGGGTTTGCAGCTCCCTCTGGCCTTTGGTTGGGAGCTGGGTTTAGAATGGTGGCACACTCCGTGTGTTGGTGGTAATTTCCATCTGGCAGTGCCCCTTGCCGTGTCCCAGCCCTCAGCATGCAGCTGTGGTGGTTTGTGAGCAGCTGTTTGCCTCCTTTCCCAGCAGACTGAACTCTCCTCGTTGCAGGTTCCAGCGCCGGAGCGGGGAGCGGGGAGTTCCACGTGTACCGGCACCTCCGTCGGCGAGAGTACCAGAGGCAGGATTTCATGGATGCCATGGCTGAGAAGGTCAGCACAGCTCTTTATAACTCCCCCCACCCCCAACTGTTTGTTGCTTGTTGCAAATCTGTGTTTTCTTTGAAAGTCATGTACAAATAATTCCGTTGCAAGCCACCCCTTGTCAGAGGAGTCTGTAGGAGTGTGTGATCCGTGGTGTCTGTGTCAGTACTGAAACATTTGGTGCTTTGTGTCAGACATGCTCCATCTCCTGTGTTCCCTGGGGTCTTAGCACGCAGTAAGGCCTCATGGGAGTGTGTGTGTTCTCAGGCTGACTTGAAAATGCTTTAAAAGCTGGAAATCCCTGATAATGCTGCCTTGCACAGACAGAAACAAGGAGAGTGCCTGTGCACAGAGTCCAGATGTTTCTTTTAAGTCCTGATTGAGTAGAATGCCCCCTCTTTTAGAAAATACTATTGATATACTCACTCTTGGCCGAGATGAGTCCATATATTAATGTTTGTGTCCCCAATTATTCATTTGTTTTTACTGAAACATTCATTAGGGCAGAAGCCCAACCTCCCTCATCTGCTCTGGTGAGGATTCCTCCCTCAGAAGGTTTCAATGTTTGGCTCACGTTGCAGGTTAAAAATGCTGTCTGTACAGGAGTCATCCCTGGGAACGTGGCTTTGTATAGAGAAGCCAGACAAAATCTGGCAGAGCTCCCTTCTGTATTTTGCTAAAAGACTTCTCCCTAAAAGGACATGACTTTTAAAAGAAGTATTTTAATTTAGATTGTGACCAAAGTATGACATGTGATCAATTACAGCAAAGACTAGATGAGGAATTCCAGAAGAAACTGGAGAGGAATAAGATGATTGCAGAAGAGCAAACAGCAAAACGCAGAAGGAAGCGGTAAGGGCAGATTTTTCCCAGGAGGCTTGACATGGAAACCCTCACTCCCTGTGCCTCATCTGTAGCTGCATGCTCTGGATAAACACTGTCATTCTGTGTCTGCATCCATCAGCTGGGAAGTCTGGCTGTGGAAATTAAATTTGTCAATGTCAATGTTTGGTTTCCAAAGGTAGCTGTAAACCTGACAGGCTTTGCTGGGGTGGTTTCTTTTCCGTGCCATTGCTTGCAGGATAACTTTGGACTGCTTGAGCTGCTTTTGCTGACACTGTGGTCTTGACTGTAACATGCCTTGCTGCATATTTGTTTTAACAGTGTCAGGAAAGGTTTGTGTCTATATCTGGCTGAAGTTTATGTCTGAATTATTTGATACCAAGCAGTTTCAGTGCAAAACTGGGTGCTGCTTCATGGGTAGGCTGCTTCTGCCTACCCCATTGGAATGTCTGGCAGGCCAAGTCTAATAAGTTAGGTGGAATACTAAAAAAATATTAAATCCATCTTTCTCCTAAATTTTAGGCAAAATGAAACAGTTGCAAGATTGGTGCTCTGGAGAAATAGCCTGAGTGTTGTGGTGCAGTGACACAAGAATTTAAATCCCACTCTGTGTGTCCAGGATAGGTTTCAGAAACAGCAGGGAATTGTGGCTCTGCTCTTTCCCAGGTCTGACCCTGAGCAGCCTCTCCCTTGCTGCTTTGCATGCTGTGGCTGAGAGTTGCTGTGGAAAGGCCTGTGCAAAGTGACTCACTGCCACGTTAACACAAAAGTGCACAACACAAACATTGTTGCCATCTTAGTTTAATTTAATGTGGTCCAACAGATGGCCAGCAAGTCAGATCTGGCCTGCTGCCTCTTCCCTGGCTGAGATGCAGAACAACTGTTCCAACAGCAGATGCTGCCTAAACACTGACACCTCCTTGTCCCCCTGCTATGCTCTAATGGTGTGGCTTTGCCCTGCAGGAGCCCCTCTAATTTCCCTCACCACCCTTCTCTGTCCTGATGCAGCAGATACAGTTCCTGGCTCTCTGTTTCAAGAGAATTCATTTATGCTGTTGAGAGCGAGAGGCTGTTCTGCCTGTATCTGCCATCACCTTGCCTTTGCTGGGCAAAGAGAGCTGGGCTGTATGAATTGAAATTCCCTCTTACCCCCAGTGCCACTCCTAGGATGTGACATCTTGGGAAAGTACAGCCAAAGAGGAAAAGTCAGAGTGCAGTAAAAATACTGCGCTATTTTTATTTTCTTCAATTGAAGTATATATATTACTGGTGATTTTTCCCCCATTTCAGTTTCTGCAGTCTGGGTTTTAACACCATTTTCTCTTTGTGTTTATTAGCCTAGGTAGCTAAAATGTGGGGGCAGTTTCATTTTGTTCCATCTGTGTTCTTGGAGATTCTTGTGTATCACAGTTCTGGTTGCAGTGGAGTCATGAAAGAGTTTTTAAAAATCCATTAATCTAAAAACAACACAGAAAAGTTTCTCTTGATTGTGCACTAAGTTTGCTCTTGCTGAATTTTCATTTGAGGCCAAATTTAAATTCAACTTCTGTTCTGAAATGAGCTTTTCCAAGATGTGTGTAATATGTCCTTTATCAGTGTATGAATGTGCAGCTTTACAACACTGGATTTGCCAGAGAGTCTTTTTTCTTTGCTTTATAGCCAGAAGTTAAAAGAGAAGAAACTGCAAGCTAAGAAAAATAAACTTGAACAAAAGAAGCAGGAAAAAGGTCAGTGAAATTTAGTTTACTTTTCTCAGCACTTGGTTCTGTTCCCTTATTGAAGCTTAGAAGGTTTTGTTCCTCCCCCCATCCCAAGCATTCTCAATACGTGGATTAAAGCCTGAGCTTAAGCTTGTTATTTTAGCTAATGTTTCAAAATCCTCTTTGAAAGCCATCTATGTTGAGATTTAATCTTACAAATAACTTGGCTGTTTCTGAATATTTTCCATTTATTAGGGGGAATTTTGGACAGCAAACTCTGGAATCTGAGTTTGTGGATATTTTGCCCCAGCTATTCTGATGAACTGCAGGTTCAGAACCTCAGCTGCTCAGAAAGGCAGGATTGTTCAAGGCTGTGCTTTTTTAAGTGTATTTTGAATATGTATGGAAAAAATGCATGGCTTGGGCAGTAAGAAACTGAATTATAATTTTATATGTAAGAAATTGAGCTACTTTGGTACCGTCTGTTCCACAGGGCTATTTTATTTCATAGAAATAATGGTGAAAAACCTGACTTCCTCTGTTCTCCTACAGTCTTGAAAATTCATGTTCAGCAATGTCAGTGTAAATTTTTGTTCAGTCTTTTGCATACTCATTGCTTCTTTTCAGTGAGTATATTCTGGCTTACTCTTTCAAATAGTTGTCCCTTGTGAATTAGCACACAAATGGTTAATCTTAAAGTTACAGCAGTTTCTGGTAATTCTGCTGGAACAGTGACTTGCCTGACAGTTCTACCTTATTTGTGCTTTGCTTTTCAGAATTGGATCTGTTTCAGCTGAACCACTGCCAGCCTCCCATGTAAACACGGGAGGACAAATTGTTAGGTTAATTTTACTTGTGACAGCAAGTGAATGTAGCTGAGTGAATTTTTGGGTGTTTTGTTTTGGTCTCGTTATATTTTTTTTTGAGCTACTCATTTATGAATTGTAACTGGGAGGAGAATTTAAGTATGAGTCAACATACTTTTGTTCATTTTGAGTGAGCAAACTGAATACTCATTCCTCAGGGAGTGGCTGGGAGAGACGAGAGCTGGATCAGGGACTGGCACTGTGGTATGGGAATGCCCTGTACCAGTCGTGGGTCTGGAGTAGTTTTGTTTGGCACAAGTTCCTGAAAGACAGAATCCAAACTCCCTGGTCTTTGTAACAGTTCTTAACTCTTTACAGTCTGTGGTTCTCTATGTAAAAGAATAAAATCAGGGCGTAGAGAAGCCTCTCTTAGCCATTTTTAGTCCACTGAGACCAGCCTTTCCTTTTTTTAGTTTTGCGTGCCTTGGGTTGTGATCTGAGAGTTTTTTCAAATTAATTAAAGTGTATTTGTTGGATATGGCAGGCAAACACTTGTCTTCCATTTTGAATTAGTAAATTAAACCTCTGAATTGCCATGTTTCATCTTTATTGTGGTAAAAACATTAAGAATAAGGGTTGGCACTAAATGAGGTCAGCTGTCGAGGTTGCATTAATGAACAAACTCCCAATAAACGCTCAAAGTTCAGCATTTCACCACGCGGTGGCATCAGACCACTGAGCCTAAATCTGCATGAACTGGTCAGGACACGGAGAGTGTGACAGGGCCTAAGGAACAGGAGAGAGAGAAAAATGGCTCTTGGATTCAGGTCCCACTGTATGCCATACCTCATTTTTATTATCGGTTATTTAATTCTTAGTAGCTGTTTCCTGTTTTTTAGCAGACTTCACAAGTATTTTGTGAAGTCTGAGTTAATGAGTTAACTCGGAAATTAATGAGTTTCTGTGCTTGCAGCATAGCAAACAGTCTGTAAAAGTTTATGGCACCTCATGGAGTTTCTGTGAACTTGGAGTAGGTTTAGGAATATCCTGAGTCTTGCCTGTGGCTTCCCAGTGCTCTGTGTGATCCTTCAAAGTACATCCCAGCCTGCAGAGGTGAGGTTGGGAATAAGATAATCTATCACCTCAGTGTTTGACTATCTCTGTTTGAAGGAAATAATGTTCCAGAGGAGGTGGAGTTATTCAGTGATGGACTTGGTAGTGTTGGAGACAAGGGAATTCCCCAAGGGAGAATTTGATATTCTGAGCTCCTCATCACTTGGTAGAATTAATAGAACCTGATTTGTGTTCCCTGAGTATCTGGGACTGCTTAGTTGTGAGATGCTTAACAAGGAAGACACAGGGGAATTCGTTACCTATCTGTGCTAATTAGCCTAACCTAATCTACATTTGCTCAGCACCTGAGAGTGTTTTGTTGAGAAATGCTTGACAAGGAAGCATTCCCACCTAGACAAGGTGGGAACACCTCCTCCATTCATCCTGTTTGTGTTTGTAGAACCTGGGCAAT
Organism: Cisticola juncidis; assembly: GCA_013400215.1. Taxonomy (NCBI): domain Eukaryota; kingdom Metazoa; phylum Chordata; class Aves; order Passeriformes; family Cisticolidae; genus Cisticola; species Cisticola juncidis. The sequence continues at coordinate 318,968 of VXBR01001490.1, forward strand.
CCCAAGAGCAAGGCAGCAGCGAGGATGATGAAGAGGACAGCAAGGAGGAGGAAGAGAAGGAAGATGATGCTGAAGAGCCAAGTTTTGTGATGGGAAGAGGATGAGGCCTTCCAGGGACAGCTGGAAACACTGTTCATTGCTTTATATTCAGGAGCATGAAAGTCTTTCATCTCAGCCAAGCAGAACCCATTGGCGTACGTTACATCTGCTTAACGGGGCATGGCCTTCACGTCACAGGCCCGAGAGAAAATGGTAGAGAAATGCCAAATAAGAGAATTTTTTCTTAATTGCTTGTATAACTGCTGTGCAGTCTGCTCTAAGTTTGCTCTAAAGAGTCAGCCATAAGTCTCTATGACCCTAGAGTTCTTTCTAAAATGGCCCAGAGTGTTTTTCTGTCTGAAAGCTAAAACATAACTATTACCATTTAAGGGAAATATTACTGTGAAGGCTACGTATTCTACTTATCTTGAAGCTGGTAACAGTGGGATACATGAATCTAGGGGAAGAATTTAACCTGAAGTAGAAAAGTGGTCTGTAGCCAGACTCTCCTGCACTGTGAGTGTTCTGCATTTGGGGTTTTGTATGGGGTCATCTCTAACCCAAAGAAATCAGTTTATGTTGCTAGACAAGTTCTATAGATTTTTAATCAGGATCCCTTTTTTAATGCTAAAACTTTCCCTATTGCTTTTCTTCCATGTTTTCTAAATTAATAAAAGGGATGTGTTGGATTGTTCTGTCTTCTATTTTTCTTTTTGGAAGAGGATTTCAGTAAAATAAAGAGATGCTGCAGTGTTGCAGGAAGGGACAAAGAGATCAGTGATGTGGCACACATGAAAATGTGGAAAAAGGTGTTAGCTGCATGTCACTTACTTTTTGCTTTTGAATTGGAACAATACCTTTTCCCAAAGATTGTGTGTAAAGCCTCTGAATCCTGTGGCAGAAAGGCTTGGAATGGAATCATCTTGCTTGTGCTCAGCTTCCTGCAATGACATCTGCCTTTCTCTCTGCTTGAGCGCTCTGCTTTGCACTTTGGATTCCCCGGTAGGAATCAGAACATCTCTCTCTATATCTTTACTTATTGGTGCTTAAAGCATATGCAGTGGTGGTTTTACTTGTAACTCTGGTTTTGTCTCTTCGGTGTATCTTTAATTAGAAGTGCCTGCTGGCTTTCAGACATGCTCGTCCCAGAGCCTTGCATCCAGAATGTGGTGCTACTTCTTCTCAAGCCTTGGTTAATGCCGAATTATTTCAAGCAGAAACAGTAAAAAGGGAGAATCTCTTTTTAGATTTTGCCTTTGTTGAATAGTGCTGCCAGAAATCCTGCATTTTGTCTGAGCTGGCTTTATGTAATGGCTTCTCCATGGTATTACCGTGGTAGCCAGGAAGCAGATGTGACCAAGTGATGTTTGTGTTTAGTTCCCCTGTATATATCCAAGGGCTTCAGAGCTGGATAACTTTTGACCTGCCAGGTCTATATCCCCACTGCCCCCCAGGTTAGAGATCTGCATGGAACTGTTTTCTGCTCAGTCTCCACGGGGGCAGGTGCTGCAAGTTGTGGCAGTGTTTCATTCAGATGCATTTTCCCTGTGGAGAGATTAGTTATGAGCATTGCTTCACATGAATCCCCCTTAGGGCAGGCAAACCCTGTGGATACCTTGTTGTAGGATTAGCCACAAAAACGTGAGGGTTTTTTATGGGCAGAGAAGGACTGAGTCTCACAAATAAAGATGTTCTGCCTCTGAGCTTGTCAGGCCTTTGAGCTGAGTAAGTGCTGTTCTGCATTAAGCAGAGCAGATGCTGCTGAGTGAGGACATGCTTCCCTCAGCCATGAGGAAGGTGAACTCGAGTTTGTCTTGGTGATTGAACAAATTCAGGTTGTGTGGCCTCATCCTGCCTCCCTAAGACACCCACGCTGAATTATTCATGCCGTGTTTTCTGGGAATGCTGAGTTTGTAGGTGAAATCCATAAACAGCAAAGAGAGCAAGTTGGTGAAGGTGGCATCTGCCTCACGCTCTGTCTCGTCGGGGTGGCTGAATGTAGCAGTGGGAGCTGCATTTAGTAGGTGTAGCTGTGAATTCCCATAAACACTTGCCGTGTTGTGGTTGTTTGTGGCAGTACGAGCTCCTTGAGAATACAAAGCACTTCAAAGGGAGGTTTCACTGGGCGTTTCTTCATTTAGAATAAAACGCAAATACTATGTGACCTCAAAACGGGGAGAACGTTATCCATGGAGTAGGAAAAAGGGAAGTGCTCCCGTGCATAGTTAAAATCAGGAACAACTTTACAACTGCTTCCAATTCCAAATGCGGCACCAATGAAGCAGTAATAACTTACAGGCTTGAAACTGCCAAGGAGTTTGACCTGCTTACACTAAATTCGTGCTCTGGGTTCTTTTCTAGGGGAGTCCCTCTTCTTTCTGTGATGGAGATTAACCCTCAAGGGCTAAAGTTTGCTCTGTTTCATTTCTACATGTGTTTGAACAAATGTGGGACCCTGAGAGGCAGCAGTGTTTGTGCTGAAACCGAGCAGGGATATTCCTGCTCTCAGAGGTGGAAAGCACTCTCAGGATAACAAGTCTCTTTATTAGGTTTTTTAAGAATTGTTTTCCTTTGTTCCCTCCCCCAGGCAGAATGGAATTCAGGAAGATGGGATTACCCTGTGATAAAGCTGACCCATTGTGCTGCCTTTCAGCATTTTCTTTATCTCATTTCCAGGGAAGGAACTCCCTCTTTTTCCCATAAGGCTGTCCCTATCCCTTTGATGGGTTTATACAGGATTTCCTGCTGAGTCAATAGCGGAGGAGTGCAGGGAGATAGCAGTCGAGATTCGCAGGGAGCCTGTGCTCAGCCGGAGGAGGTTCAGCCCGGCGGAGGCAGAGCAGCGCTGCCTTTTGACTTATGTAAGTGGCGACTTTTTGCTGTATAATTAATAATTGTAATAAAAGCACATTTGCATCCCATTGCACCAATACCTTCTCTGTGGCAAGATTTAGAGATAACGCAAGGTCCAGACCCACTAACATCTTTACCAGTGGGTGGGTTTCAGCCCGACTGCGACTTCAGGGATCCGCAGACATTTTTCTCCCCTACAGATGCATGCTGACAGCGGGATCCCCCAGCGCTGCAGGAACGGCTCCGTGCCGGGGGGATGCCTTTTCCCTGTAACCGCTGGGTCCATCCCCATTTCGTGAGACCCCCGGACCCCCAGGCGGCTCCCCCGTGGGCGCAGGGGGCGAGCCCGGCCCCGGTTCCCCGGGAGGGGCGGGGGGCGCCGGCTGCTGCAGGGCGGGGGTNGGTCCCTCACCCGGCTCTCCCGGAACGGCCTCCGGACAGCAGCGCGGTGAGACACGGCCCGCCCGCGCCGCTCCCGGGGCCTCATCCCGCCCGCAGGGGGCTCATCCCGGCGGGG
>VXBR01001490.1:322430-342238 GCA_013400215.1 Cisticola juncidis
TCAGGCGTGTTTGGGGGGTAACGGGCTCGTCCTGCAGAGGTGGGCGCATCCCTTGCCCGCGGGGCTCCGCGAGGAGGGGGTCTCGTCCTGCCCGGGGTGCTGGGGAGAGTTGGTTTGATCCTGCCTGAACAGGGATTCCCCTGCGCGGGGCGGTGTGGGGGGAACGCGCCTCGCCCTGCCCGGCCAGGAGGATCCCGGCCAGGGATGGTGGTGGTGGTGGGATGCGCCCCTCATGCTGCCTGGCTGGGGGCAATCCCCTGCACCTGCAGGGACCGGGGAATGGGAAGGGTCCGCTGGGGGCAGAGAAGGGGGTCCCGTCCTGTCCGGCGGTGCTTGGGAGGTGCCATGGGACGCAGAAGGCAGGGCAGCTCCCGCGGGATATATCCGGACGGGAATGCTCTCGCTGGAGCGCTGTAGGGGAGACACTTCCAGCATACCATGCAGGGAACGCCCTGGCCCAAGGTGTTTTTGGAAAACGGGATCGAGGGGTGGGTCCCATCCTGCCTGAGGAGTTGTGGAGGATCCTTGGGATGCTGGATCAGGGTGCAGTGGTAGGAGGTTGCCTAGGAAAGATCCTCTGTTCCAGGTTGCCTTTGGAGGGAAAAGTCCTCGCTGGGAGTGGGTCTCATCCTGGCTTGAGGGATGCCCTGTCTGAGGCTGCTGTTGGAGGGGAGATCCTCGCTGTGGGATCTCCTCCTGCCCAGGGTGTGCCGAGGGTGGCTGGAAGGAGTGGAAGAAGGTGCCCTGTGAGGGGGATCCCAGCTGTGGTGGTGGTGGGGGATCAGGGGATCAGACTCCCTGCCTGGGGGGTGATCCCCTGCTGCCACAAGGGTGGCCACAGCTATGGGGTGTTCACACCCTGCCTAGGTACTCTGACACCTCAGGGCTGCTGCTTGGAGGAGTCTCAAGCCAGAAGAGAACATAAGAAGGGATTTCCCATGGCAAAGACGGCTTGAGCTCATCGGGGTGGAGTTACAGGGCTTGGGATTTGGCTTAGCCATGGCCTGCAGGGGTTTAACAGCGCTAGACTGGGAAGGAAGGGACTGGCACAGACCCACAGATCAATCTGGGGGTGTGGGACAGAAACCCGGGACTGAGGAGGGGGCTGGCACGGCAAAACCAGGCAGAGGAGCTGGGAGTGCTGCAGAGACAGTGCTCTGTGGGTGGCTGAGCATGGCAGTGGTGGGAGGGGGATCCACTCAGCTCGGCCCTGGTGGTGCTGGCTTCATTCCCAGCTGTGGAGAAATCCCCACACGTGCACTGAGATGAGAGGAGGCAAAGGCTTTCCCTTTTCCAAAGGACAGCACTTGGTAGGTTAGGAAAATCAACATAAGGGAGCAATCACAGAGAGCTTTCTGTCCTCCCAGCGTGAGATGAGGTGGGGTCAGATGCGTCGGTGGTGCAGTGGAAGTGAGTGAAGACACAGCTGGGATGGACTTTGCCAGGGCTGCCTGAGGAAAAGGTCTCCTGGAGAATTCCTCATTCCCCATCCAGAACTCAACAGCCCTGTGCTGTCAAACCCTGTAGGATAGTTACTTCTGTAAGAACCAGTATCTTAAACCTTTAACTTAGCAAGGCAGGAGGGTGAAATCTCCAGAATAAGCCTCCCCTGATGCAGATGACAGGCTGAAAAGTATTTCCAGAGTAAAACTGCTCCAGCTACAGTGCATGTAAAATGCTTCTTTGGTCTTGTGTTTCAGCCCTTGGAGCCCTCCACCCCATCCCTCCATGTCCATAGCCAGCAAGGTGAGTTTGACTTCTGGGCACTGCTTGTTTGGGTTACATTTGTGTTTATGGATTTCATTCTGAAGCTGTTTACTCATTGGAGAACATCTCTTGAGCTGCTCCAGAGCGAAAATTCAGCCTTGTGGTATTTTTAGCTTATTTTTCTAAGGGAAGAAGCAGATGTGATTGGATTGTCTTGCCCTCTCTCTGTAACCCCTGTATTCATTTGTCTTTTTAATGGAATTTGTCCCAGGGGTCAAAGTTTCCTACATAGAAAGTTCCTAAGTATTTTATAAAAATAAGTGGCTGAGCAGAGGCCATCACTGTCCCAGCTGGGGACAAAGGGAGTGCATTCACTCCACACCATACATTGCAGGATCCACACAGGATGTTGTCACAGGAAACAGCTACACAATTTTGCTGCTCACAGATTGTTTCTTCCTCCAATCCTCCCAGGAGGCTTTTTTATTCTGTAAAATAGGTGATTCTTGCTTTTTCTGGAAACACATATCAAGCAGCAAAGTTTGTCCCTGTTATTGTTTCTCTTATTGTTTTTATTATGGCATGAATGTTCTAGTATACTTTTCTTTTTGTTTGTTTGTTTGGGTTGTGGGTTTTTTTGTTGTTATTTCTAAATATTTTGAAAATTCCTGAGCAGGTCAGGAGCCTTCCTGCAGTGTTCCAGGGGTTGTAATAATGGCTTTGTCTAAACCTGCCCAGGAATCATCCTGTGCTGCCATCCTTGTTATGTCTGAGGGGTCTGGAACCTGAAAGCGCCCCCGCCCCGTGTTCAGGAGGGAAAATCTTGGGCCTGCAGTGCTTTATTTGCTATTCTTTGTTATTGTGCCTGAAACAGCTTCCTTCCCTTTTAGTAACAGCGTTCAGAGTTATGGCCAGTTGATGTCCTTTTGATCTTTGCCACTTCTCCAAGCCTCCCAGCAGTCATGGCTTTATTAGCTGTCCCCATGTGGCCCCTGTACGTGGGGAGCAGGGCTGAAAGGTGCCTGTGACCTTGGGAGGTGGTGCTGGGACTAATTAGTGCCACACCAGGTGTGATTCTGGGCAGCATCTCCTCCTCCTGGGAGCTGGTGAGTGTTTTACAGTGCTCAGTGGCAGAGTAGTGAGTGAGGGGATTAAACAAGGAATCGTGGTTTCCGTGGTTTCCATTCTTTCAAAGGCTGAGTTAGTTTCAGATGTCTGTCAGAGCTGAGAAATTTTTGCACAAAATATTCCGTGAATGTTGTTCTGTGTCTGGGGATCACCAGAGCCATTTGGCAGCAGCCTGAGGGCATTGTCTGTAATGCTTCCACCACCTGAAATACTCTTGCTGCTTTCATACATCCCTTAGTGTAATCCCTTGAATCTGAAGATGATGGCATTTCCTGGAAGCATCTTGCTTTCCCCCTTGGAATTGCCTTTTCCCTCTGCTCAGAGCCACCAGTGGAAGTAAGGGAACAGGATTCTTGGTGAAATGTGGCTGATAAATGGAGTGTGAGCAGCTCAGGAAATTGAACTTCCCACTGCAAAAGCCTGGGAAGTTCATTTGTTAACCCTATACAGCGCTCAGCTCTGTGATTACTGGGGGAGAACTGTGCTCATCTAAACTGAGCTTTGATGAGCACAGGTTTAACTGAGGAAAACTGGTGTGCTGGTTTGAAAGTAAACCAGGAGAGATCAACCCCCACACAAATACCTTGAGACAGACTTCAGGTCGGAATTACAAGTTAATAGAAAAATTACAATAGATGCAGGGATACAGAAAAAGTGGCTTAAACCCACAAAGTCAGAGTGCAACCTGGCCCGTGTTGGTCAGGGTGGTTGCAGTGTGGTTAAGCAGTGGTTTCGGTGCTGTTGAAGTGATGGTTGCAGTGGTCCCCTGGATGTCCAGCAGTAGTGGTGGTTTTCATGTCCCCAAACTGCCCAGATAACACAGGCAGGAAGGTTCGGGACCTCCCCCAGAGCAGGGAATTTCACAATGGAATGATGTGATGAGTCACAGGATATTCTGGGGAGTCCTTTATGGCCCGGGTCCTTACAGCTCCCCATCGGTGCCTTTGAGCCATTCTGGCCCATTGGCAGGGATGATCCCCGCGGGCTGGGTGCATTTATCTCGGCTGAGTTAATTTGTGAAGACAAAGAAACACCACCCAGCCCGGCAGGGTTTTCCTCCTTCCCTTATCTAACACCCAGCGTGCAGCCCGGGGGGTCGGGCGTGCACTGTGCAGCTCCTGCAAGAGGCCATTCACAGTTCATCGGGAATAATGGGAACGGGAGTAGAGTACACACTTTGGTTACACCCCGCATTGTAACCCAGGAGGAGCGGCTTCCAAAGGAGCAAAAAGTCACTCCCCGAACTGGTGTTGGTACTCTCAGGAGATGCATTTGGAGCCAGCCCGTGATGCACTGGGAAATGAACTGTCAGCTCAAAAACAAGATAAGATGGGGACCAAGTGTATTTATGTAAAACAATGTTTTATGAGCGAGAAGGAATTAAAGGGCAAAGTTGAGGTGCCTGCTCTGAAATGAGAATCCGGATGCTGTGCAGCCTTCCTGAATTCCTGCTGCAATAGTTCCCTGGTGTACCTTTATAATATTTCCTAGTTCTAATGGTCATTTTTGGCAATTATGGATGGTCCTTTCTCAGTTCTCTCTTCCAAGTGTGATGTTATTTGACAAGGTCACTGACCAAGGGACAACTTTGTTCAACTGCAGCTTTTCCAGTAGTTAATGCCCATCCTGTCCACTACCCCCTCTTGAACATGACTGTTTTGTTCCCTCAGCATTTCTCTCATCATGAGCTCTGAATTAAACGTTCCAGTGGATCCTTCCACTCCTGCTTGCTGCTCTGAGCCTGGCACAAAGGGCATGGATTATCGGGACTGGGTCCGGCGCAGCTACCTGGAATTGGTCACGTCCAACCACCACTCAGTTCAAGCCCTCTCCTGGAGAAAATTGTACCTGAGCCGAGCCAAGCTGAAAGCCTCCAGCAGAACCTCTGCTCTGCTCTCTGGATTTGCAATGGTAATGTGTGTTTTATAGCTTTTTGAACGGTGAGGGTTTTTGGGTCGCCTCAAATCAACTATTAATCAGTGTTTTCCTCCTGGGAAAAAGCAGGGAGTTGTTTCCTGATGAGACAGGAGGCATCTAGCTAGGGGCTTCTGTTTGGCTGCTGCTGCTGCAAATTTTGAGGCTGTCTCTCTCTCTCACTACAGCAAGGATACATGAGCTGTCTAACAGCCAACCCACACATTCCCAAGTCAGCCCTTTAAAAATACTAATCCCCTACCTGCAAGTGATCCTAAGTGCTCCAGCAGCATTGCAGGACCTCCTTTGGCCCCGAGGCTGTCTGGTGCTGGCTGCCCTCATGCAGGCTGCTCTTGGGTGTGGAGCACTTTCAGGCCCCTGTGGTTGCTGTGGTCCTGAATGTTATTTTAATTTCTCTGTGTTTTCTCAGGTCACAGTGTCTAAAATAAGGTGGAGGTTGGGTCACAGTCTGCCAAAGTGAAGTTTGCATAGCGTGATCAGGGAGATCGTGTTCTAACACTGAGGTGTGAGAAGAGGCCCTGAGCCTCAAACCTGGTGTCAGAGGGCTCTGCAGCCTGCAGGGAGCCAAATCTGGTGTATTTTTGTCAGTGCTGCATATTGGAAGTGATCCCTGGTGCTTGCTCTCCGCTGTGCAGCACTTGGGTGTTATTTGGAAGTGATTTGCATAGGTCAGAACCATGGCAGAAGTGAGCAAACAAACAAGACTGAGACTGTCAGTGGTCCAGTGCTCAGGCCTGTCTGAGCTGTTAAAACACCACCAACCCCTTTATCTCCCATCAGCTTTTGCTCACTGGGAGTGAGAATTGAAACCAGTTTGGGGGAGGTTTCCTGTTCAGGAAGTGGGCAGGTCTGGTTGTTCCCGAGGTCTGTCAGCAGAGGGGCAGAGGGCAGTGCCTGGATGGCTGGGACATGATGGGAAGAGGTTTCATCCCACAGCTCAGAAGCTGGGAGGGAAAGACAGATCTCAGGAACTTTCCAGATTGCTTTTCTTGTTTTATTTTAGCTTCTTCCGCTGCTTTTTCCTCCCCCAGCCCCCCAGATCATGAATCATCCATAACATTACAGCAGTCTGGGATGATGAAGTTGGTCACCCAAAGTGAAGCTGGGAAGCTGCAGGCAGGGGCTTCAGTGGGAGCAGGCTGGAGGGGAGGCAGGGTACTCGTTGCTCTCCACTCACTGGCTGTGTGCAAAAGATGCTCTTAAAAGCTTTTCTCAAAGTCTGTGTTGGTTTGTAACCAAGTTTGTGTGCTGCAGGGGCAGAAGGTCTCTCATCTTTTTAAAAAAGCTGGGTGCTCTCCTGTAGACTTCTCTCACACAGGGGTTTTCTTACTCTAAAAAGCCTCTCACGTGCATGCTCTGTGTACCTCTGGCTACTGAAATTTCGTTGTGACTGTTCTCCTTAACATGATTATTAAATTAACATTTTGTTTTGTTGGGGACTGATCTACCAGCATGGTCACACAAGGTGTCCCTGCTGGGGCGTGCTGTCACTGGCACCACTGAGACTCAGGGGCTTGCAGCCCACCCACACTGCAGGGCTGGACCACATCTCTGCAAACAAAGCATCCTTTCTCAGCTCTCACAGCAGAAAGTTGCTGAAAGTCCTTGGCAAACACACAAAATTAACCACTGGTTTTACATTCTCTTTGAACATTTAAAGTGCAGTTGAATATACATAGGTGTAAGTAGTGTTAATTATGCTCACCAGACTAACGTAAGAAACAGACCTGAAATCAGTAACTAAGAAATAAAATTTCTTGCCATAAGGAATTCTTTTTATTAGCAAGCTTTTTCCCCAGCTGATTGGGAAGCTGAGGTGTTTGTTCCTCCTGGGTTATTTCTCCACTGGTAGGCAGAAATTTAGTGCACGGATGTTTACTTTCTAATAAGAGCACCTCTTTGGCTATTGATGAAAGAAGTCAAGTTATTTAGAGATAAATATGTGTAGACGTGGCACTTAGGGCCATGGTTTAATGGTGGACTTGGCAGTGCTGGTGTAATGGTTGGATTCTGTGATCCTAAAGGTGTTTTCCAGTCTGAAGGATTCTGTGATTCTATCAGAGTTTCCCCAAAGCCTCGAGTGCATTTAACTATGTAAATAAATGTCATCCAGGGCTTGGCTCTTGCTTTATTTACTTCCCTGTCAGTGTGTTTGATTCAAGCTAGCTCCATACTGGCTGAAATTATTGCAAGCTGATGGATATTTAATCAACAGGCCATGGCTGTGATCCAGCTCCTTCTGGACAGGCTGCAGAATAATGCAAACCTTCCTTGTTACCATCCCTGGTATTTCTGGCAGAGCACTGAGGCAGGTCAGGAGGATGTGGGTCATTCCAGTGCCAGGTCTGCTTGGAGGTGGGCATCAGCTGCATCTGCCCCGAGGAGCCTGCCAGGAAAGGAAATTTAGAGGGAGCTTAGGAAACTTCCTTAATAATTTTCCTGATGGAAATAAGAGCTATTACTGCTAATCCATCTTCTCAAAAATTATCCAATTGCTACAGGATATGTGTTTGATTAAAAAAACCAAAACAAAACAAAAACCCTGACAGATCTACTGGAGTTATTGTTTTCACAGTCTGCCAAACCATCTGTGAGAATGTGTCATGGTTTATGTTAAGCCATTTGTCATCCTTTTGCTTGATATTATCTGTCCTGGTCTAAATTTCTCAAGATGAATAACATCTTTGTTGTGGACAGTCTGAGCTATACTGGTCTAAACCCCACCATCATTGCATATAATTTAATTGCACTTTAATTCTAAAATGTTGTGAGCTCTTCATCCTGTAATTCTGCAGTTCAGCTTGGTTATTCTCAAGCTTAAAATTAAGCCTGTGCTGAAATATTCCATGGCTTGGCAGAGAGCTCAGCTTTGCAAAGTTGCTTCTGGGAAGAGGTTAAAATAAAGGGGGCTATTACATGGAAGAATATAATTGTATCAAACATGACATATTAATAGTTTTACAGGCTAGGCAGCATATTTAATGATTTTTAAATGGGTTATGTCAGCTTGTCCTCTTTCTCTTATCCCGGTCAGGGAATGACATGACAGCCTGTGCTGGGTAAAGCAATAAGAGCTCACTCACCTTTTCAGTACTTGTTTGGGTTAAATGAACTGGTTTTCTGCCTTGCTGCCCTATCTGGATTGTTGGTGTTTTTCACTGAAATACCTCTCACTGAGCCATCAGTCAGTGTTAAAAATTCATCACATTGCACAGCTGAAGCTCGCCCTGGGGAATAGGTTAGTCTGGGAGGAAACATCCAATTAGCTGAAAAGTGCTACTCATGTGAAGGATAACAAGCAGAAATTGATATGTTGACATCAGCCAGGCTTTCAGCTTTAATATAAAGCTATAAATTGGACATGCAGGTACAATTCCCATCCAGCTGTGTCTCTGGTATTACAGCACCCCATAAGGAACAATGTTCCTGCAGGTTTTCCTGGCTGATGGGGCGTGACTGGCAACCACAGTGCTGTACAAATTCATTGTACAGTGAAGCAGAGAATAAATCTGATCTCATCCCTCAAATCAATATAAGGGGAACTGTAAAGGGAGCAGCATACACAAGGCAACGTGAAATCTGTTCTAATTAAATTGACCTTGCAATTGATAGTGAAGCCAGTCCTGTGTTAGGATTTCCCTGCTATATGACAAGAACTACTGTAAACTGCAACCAGGAGTTGATAAAAACAAACAAACAAAGGTAAAACCCTGACATGTTCATGCTCAGAACAGAAGGCTGGGAATGCCCAGGAACTATCACAGTATTTATGGTGTCTCTAATGTCTTAAATAGTTGATGTAGCTATAAAATCCAGACTTGTGGAAGTTGACCATTTTCCACACATGTTGTATCTTGTTTGCTGGTAAATGTGTTCAGACTTGACTGTGATCTGATGGGTTTCAGAGCAAATGTTGGTAGGGCAGCAGTCATCCAGCTGGTTTCCATTCCCTTTAATCCTTTTCAGGGTTTCCAACAGGGACAACATGAACATACCCCTAATCTTCCAGTGCCTAAATAATATTATAAACAAGTAATACCAGAACAAGTGGTGTAGGTGATTATACAGAGCCTGAAATGGCTGCTCAGGGGAGTCTCATGTGGAGTCTGGATAACATAATCATGAGTCAGTCCTGCAAAATCCTTCTGTGTCCCAGAATCGAGTGCAGATTTGAAACTTTGCCTTCTCATGATGTTCTTTAGAGGAACTTCTTTTCCAGCAAGCTGTGCTGGAAAGGAGCAGGTCAGCTGGGATCACCAGAGGTTCTCCTTGCTGCCAAGAGAGTTAACTTCTCTGCAAGTCATGAAGTGCAACTACAGATCCAAGCCAGCTGCTAGAGAGGAATGTTTGATACTCCACTGCTTTTGTGTCTTTTCTTAGCAGGAGTTTTGTACAGTCCTTCCAGGGATGCCACCACACAGAAGTACTGGTTTGCTTCACAGGTAGCTTAAGTAATTGTAAAAATTCTTATGCTAAACCAGTTAACAGGATTCCAGTTCTGATCTCAAAAGAGCCTCCTGCTCTCTTGCACACATTCTGCTTCTTAAGCTTTATTTGATTTAAGTAAAACTAGCTTTAGAGACCTGCTGTGTGATAGCCCTTGTTTTGGGAAGGAGACTCCTGAGTTACTGAGCACACCCATAAAGCAGTAGCTGTCCACTTCTGCTGGGTGTATCACTAAGTTATTAGCCCTCAAGGGAGAAATTTGAGTATATAAATAACTTAAAAATTATTTATCTGGGCATACTTGTAATAAGAACAAACGTAAACCGTTCTGAGAATAGAAGGCAGTTATTTTAACTATGGGCTAACTTAGAGCTATAAAGTAGCTTGTGTGCTTCCCATGGTGGTTAGTGAAACCTGGCTGGCCACTGGCCAGAGGAGCTGCTTGGTTTGGCTTTTCTTTGCATGCCTCAAGTTGAAACTTCCTGCGCTGCAGCCGCAAGGGAGGAGTGGCAGTGGAGGCTGTGATGGTGGGTTATGGCAGGCTCTTAGCTGCCTCCCAGCCCCACGTGGCATCTGATGAGCTCCTTCTGCTGTGTGCTGGGTTTAGGGCAGTTCCTGTGGCTTGTGCTGGCAAGGAGAGACACGTTCTGTGAGGAAACCACAGCCTCAGAAGGGCTGCAGCAGGGGCGGTGCGTGCGTCCTCTGGGGTGACAGCAGAGATCCATCTGGGCTGCCATTCCAAAAAACTCTGGAGTGTGTACTTGACCTTAGGTGTTCTTCCTGAATCAAGATGCTTTCCTGGCCAAAAGCCTTGAGAAGAAGAAAGCCAGCAGGTGTTGACAAGCTCTTTGTTCCTTCCGCAGGTGGCCATGGTGGAGGTGCAGCTGGAGGTGCAGTACAAGTACCCCCAGATGCTGCTGATCGCCTTCAGCGCCTGCACCACGGTGCTGGTGGCCGTTCACCTCTTTGCCCTGCTCATCAGCACCTGCATCCTGCCCAACGTGGAGGCTGTGAGCAACATCCACAACCTGAACTCCATCAGCGAGTCCCCTCACGAGCGCATGCACCCCTACATCGAGCTGGCCTGGGGCTTCTCCACCGTCCTGGGGATCCTCCTTTTCCTCGCCGAAGTCGTGCTCCTGTGCTGGATAAAATTCCTGCCTGTGGGCTCCATCCTGAAAAACGAGACCACCAACGTGGACAAGCCCAGCAGCCACGCGGGGTGGCAGTCAGCACTGGTGTCCACCATCATCATGGTCCCCGTGGGGCTGATTTTTGTCGTCTTCACCATCCACTTCTACCGCTCCTTGGTGCGGCACAAAACCGAGCGGCACAACCGCGAGATCGAGGAGCTCCACAAACTGAAAGTGCAGCTGGATGGGCATGACAGAGGCATGCAGGTGGTGTGACAGAGCCTGCACACAGCTCAGCCAGGGCTGAGAGCAGAATACCTGCTCTGCTGCTTGGTGAGACGCACCAGGGATGGATTTTCTTGAGGCTTAAATCTGTAAATGCTACTTGCCTGCCATTTCTAGCTGTGGGTTCTTGTGCTGTTCCACGTGCTGGGGGCTCTGCCCTGGTTCTGGTCCCACACACTTGGTACTTAAGTTGACACTGCCGTGGTGTTCAAGGTCAAAACTTTATCTACCTTAACACTGGTAGCCAAAAATCTGTATTTTTTACAAATGCAATATTCCGTTGCCAAAAGTGAAACTGCATCGGCTGTCCCAAAAGCCTGTGTGTGTGTGTGTAGGACCTGTGTTACATGTCAGAACTCCCTGGCTGTCAGTGCAGCCACAATTAACTGGCAGCTCATTCCTAGAGCAGAGCTGATTAATGTGGGTACCTGCAGCTGACTCAAGGACATCCAGGAAAGCACAACAGAAACTGAGAATGTTGATCACCATTGTTCCAAAGCAAGTATTCCATAAATACAGAAACAGAAAGAAAACAGCCTTAGCTTTTATGTTCTTTTCTTGCTATTCTTTACTGTATTTTTACAGCTTGGGATGTAGAATTTTGAGTTGCAGGAGGCTGGGAGGTTCTCTCGTACTTTCTTCAGCAGCATCTGTCACATTGGGTTGAGTAAGTGCCAAGATCATGTGTTTTTTCCCAATAAGAGGCAAGAGTGCCCAGGGAAGGCTTACAGGTGTTTTAGTTTTAACAAGGACATTCTTAAAACAGAACAGTGGCAGGGAATTTAATGAGACAAGACTTTGAAGGACTAACAAAGCAAGTTTCAAGGAGGTAAAGTAGTGACAGCAAGTATTGTAGAAATCTGCCACTGTGTCTTCTTCATTTGTGCATTGCTGTGACGCCTTTTGCCTGGTTTGCTGGAGAGAACAAGCCCAGTCCTGTGTTATTTCATCATTTAGAGTTTTGTTTTTTTCTTTTTCTAATTGACTGTAGCATTTTTCTGTCAGAAATGAATGCTTCCTTCTCCCTCTACCAAAGCAAACTCCTGTGGTGGAACCTGGAGCTGTCCTGGCGAGCACAATGGAGCTGGCAGGAATGCTGTGCCATTAAAGAGCTATCCCTTTCCTTTGAGCTCATTTCTTTTTTCAGCAGCTGAGACAATGACACTTGCATGTCTGTGTTGCTTAGCAAGGGAAGCTTGTAAATTCCATGGCATCCTCGTGGGTGAAAACTTCTGTAAAAAAAAACCCAATTATATGATTTTTGGTAACTTTGTGGAGAAAAAGAAAAGTGTTTTGCAATCATCAGCTCTTTTAAGGGAAAGTCAGGCTTTCTGACACACAGGGCTGCAAGAAGCATAAGCACATTTTCTTGGCCCTGATCCTGTGCTGGTTTCCTCCTCTGCACTCCAAAACTGCAGTTTCAGAGTCTCCAAGGCCTTATAGGTTTCTGAAATCATTAAGGATGTTTATAATGTTCTGTTTAACCCCGGGCCCTTATCCCTCTGGGATTTGAGGACTCTCATGGCAGTGGATTACATGTCAGCTTCCCAGAAGGGAGAGTACACGCAAACCCCAGGGCAGCAGGGTGAGACTATCCCAGTATTCCTCTCTGCTGAGGGCCTTGGGAAGCCAAGTCTCATCTCTCTTGTTTACATGTGAATGTGAGCATTGCTGAACAAGTTGCTTAGCGCTGTATCTGTGGCTTTCATCTGCTGTTCTTGCTGCAGTTGGCATGTACCATATTGGCTGATTTGCAGCAAAGAAAATTGTCTTTGTGTGCTAAATGACTAATCTGTACTCATGTGCATATGCAAAAAACAAGGAGTGTCCTCCAGGAAGTGGGGTGGTCATGAAATTTAGATGAACTCCCCAGGACTCTGCCCTCTCTCCCTCCTCTTTTTACCATAATAAAAATTAAAAGGTTTATACAACAGAATCAGAGTTGAGTTTTCTGCCAAGTGCTACACGTGTCGGCTCCTCTACCAACAGAATTTCTGTTGAGAGGCCAGGGCCAGACAGATGGGATGAGTCTCTCATCTGTGCTTTGCACTCTCCTTTAACATCAGTACTGGTAGGACCTTGTGTGCTGAGAGGCTCAGAAGGCTGTCAAGGAAAGTATTGCACATTTTTGCAATATCTTTTTAGAAACCTTCCCCCCTGCCGCACATACAGTTCTGCAAAAGCAATGCAGCTTGCATCATGCATTTAAGTTTTTGTGAATGTAATAAACTTCAGTAAGTTGAGAAAAGCAGCAGAAACTGCTTTGATTTTGTAGAATAGCTCATTCAGGCTTGAGTGAGATTGCATTCAAGATCAGTCTCAAGGCAGCACATCTGTGACTGGAGTGGGACCACCTTATCCAGGGGTGAGTCTGAGGTGCAGCTTGGGATGGTGTCCCAAGAGTAAATGCTCCTAAACCAGAAAAGTAACATGCTTTTCTGTCTCTGCTTGCAGCTCTGTTCCTTGTGTCTCTCTGGGCACTGAGTTCTCCCTTCCATGAGAAGCTCATGGGGGTAATTTTGCTCTTTGATTCTCAAGGTTACCCATCCACCTTCATGCTGTAACTCCTCTCCCTTCCCAACAACAGCACCTGCTTTTCTTGCTCCTGCCTCTCTTCCTGCAATTTATTTACATTTTCCCCACTGTTGGGTCCAGATTTGTGTTGCAGAAATGTTACCTGTGGTACCAGCCACGGGAGTTCATCCATAAAGGAAGGAGTAGGGATGTTGTAGTGGTCCAGCTGGGTGTTTGTGCTGCAGCACCAGAAAATCCTCTTTTCTCCTGCTGCTGCTGCCACCGTGGCTGTCAGCAGGATTCCCATCAGTCAAGCCAGCCTTTCCACACTGTCCAGCAGGGCTGGCAGCTCTCTGTGTCACGCCTGGGTTTGTCTGCCCGTGCCTGGCCCTGTCTGTCCTGTGCTGTCACCTCTGTGTCATTCCTGTGGTGTCTGTCGTTCTTGGAGTGTCCCAGGTTTTGTGTGGCTGCAATCCTGCAGTGCCTGCATGGAGATGCTTCTCCCAAGGGTTGCACTCTCAGCTGGGGATGTGTGTTGAGGATCTCCCTGGTGCTGAGGATCTCCCCTGATGTGTGTTGGCTTTCTGTGCCAGCTCTGGGCTCTGGGCTGCTGCAGTCTAGAGTGGCTGCTGCCCTAATTCTCAGCCCCCTTGGGCTGTGCCTCTCTGGACCAGCTATTGCCTTCTTTGAGCTATTTCTCCATTTTTTTGTGTTGGAGCTTAGCACAGGGACAGCCATGATCTTGCTTCAGAGACCTGAGCCTTCCTCCAGATTTTTTTCGGCCAGTTTTTGCCCAGCAGGAAAATGCTCCAGCGCTGCAGGAACCCTGCCTGCCCACCCTAAAGCAGGGAAGGAACTCTCAAGGACAGGGGAACAACATTTTTTTGGATCAGTCCCATGCACCAGCCTTGGTTAGGAGGCAATTCCTCTCTCCTTTTCTGTCTTAGCAGGAGTAAAGAAGGGGCACGACCGCGAGCTGGAGGGAGCAGGATCGGGTTCTCCCTTTGCCGTATTCACTGGCAGCTCTCACTCTGTGATCTCTCTATTTTTAACATCCCCCCGGGGCAGGGCTGGCTCCACGTTTCAGTGGAGAGGAGGCTCTCAGGGAGACTTTCTGACGTGAGAGATGGAGTTGGGTTTGAGCATGTGAGGGATGGAAATGGTACCGTGGAGGAGCCCTGGGCAGAGGGGCTCAGATAGGTGGAAGTGTCTTCCACATCCTTCCACATCCTTCCACATCCTTCCACATCCTTCCACATCCTTCCACATCCTTCCACATCCTTCCACCCTTCCTTCCAATCCTCCTGTTCCCTGGCTCTGGGATGTAGGGATGGGCAATCCCAGGTTGCCTCGAGGCTGCCTGTGCTGGGCTGGGGGTTGGAGGTGCTCCTCCTACCTTTCACAATGTGCTTTATCTTTTCCTGCCTTCAAAAGGTCTTGGAGTTTCCTTGCTGCTGTAGATTCCTTATCTTTTAAATCTCATTGCATCAGCTTCTAAGACAGCTTCCTCAACACCCCCTCAAGCTGCAATAAAATTCAGCTGGGCCAGGGGGGATATTTTCTGATTGACTCACAGGTTCTCTACAGCCATCTCAAAGCAGTTTCAGTAATTAAAATTTGCTGGCTGGATTTGGAGATTATTTCCCTGAATCCCTGTGTGTCCAGCTGGAAGCTTGCTTTCTGCCCAGAGGTGTGACAGCCATGAGTGCTAAGGGAAAAAAAAATCTGTATTTCAACTTTGCCTATTCTTGTTTGACCTCTGCATGAACAATATTTAATGTAGAACAACGAATGTATCTCAGTTATTGTCCAGCTGTGTGAGAGAAACTGGATAAACTTGCTCAGTTTTATGCTTCTTGGTGATTTCAGACTGATTTCTTGAAAGGCAGCTCAAGTCCTCCAGCATCCTCTATGGGTTAACTTGGGTTCTGCCTTTTTGAAAAAAAAAAAACCTTGGTCAGATATTATCATTCTCCTTTTGCAATGTACAAGGAGATAAAAATTAGATGCACTTCCTTTTAATGAGGATGTGGGTCTTGGCATGTGTTTTACAAGAAGGTTAAGGAGACAAGGAACTTCTATCACAGGAAGACTATTAAAGTTTGTCTTCTGTTAATAATACCAGCTAAGTGGACAAAATTACTTTTAAGAGCTCATTAAGATTAAAACATCTTCATACTTTTCTCAGATTTCTATGGTAGTTGACAGTAAATTGTTAATGTTTTGTAACACTGCAAAACAGGATTTTCTGGCATTTTTCTGGTTTTCTGGCTTTTTAGGAGAGAATGTACATAAAGTTTTAAGGAGTAATACTGAACAAATGGGTTGCAAATTGTATTTTGATCTAAGGATGATGCCCAAGATGCTGTTTAATAAGTGAAAAATGTCAAAAGACTGGCACAGCAATGCCTGTGTAGTGACTAGATTAAGTTTTGGACTTCAAAAACAGCAAGAAAAAGCCCTCACTTTTTGGCTCAGTATTTAATTATTTGCATTTTTTCACATTTAAGATACAGCTAGGAAGAGCTGGAATCTTCTGGCAAGAACAGCAGCTTCCTGTATAGTTCAATCAAGGCAGAAAAATTCAGCCAGCAAATGCAGAGCAGAAGATGAACTAACACTGTGTAAGTTATTGTGGCAGTCTGATTCATCAGAATCCATCATCTGCTTTCACTGTGGAGAGAATGGAGCAGCAGGGACGCACATACAAAGTGTTTTAGCAGCCTGAGAGCACAATATAAATGTAAAAGGGAGTGTTGGAAAGGAGAGCCAAGCATTAATGGCAACATTGACTGCTGCAGTGTGGTGAGCAGAGAGCAGATCCATGGAGAGGCTGGGAGCTGAAGGGTGAGGAGGATCCAGGAGCAGTGTTTGCTCTCTCTGTGCCAGCCTGTGCTGGGTTTGCTCCCTGTGTGTCTGTGCCAGGCTGGCAGGCACCTCCTCCTGCCTGGACAAAGCCCCTCTGCTTCAGCAGCAGCTCCAGGTGCTGTCCTGGGGGTATCCCACTCCTAACACTGCTGAGCCCTGTGGACAGCAGGATGCAGGGAAGTGAGGAACTGCTGCTCTCAGTGCACTGCCTCTTTTGGGAGTGGGCTGGACAGTCACAGATGGGTTGGGTTGGAAGGGACTTTAAAGATCATCCAGTTCCTACCCCCTGCAGTGGGCAGGGACACCTCTCACTAGACCAGGTTGCTCCGACCTGGTCTTGGACACTCCCAGGGATCCAGGGTCAGCCACAGCTTCTCTGGGCTTCCCTGTGCCAGGGCCTCCCCACTCTCACAGGGAAGGATTTATTCTAAATACCTAACCTAGATCTACCCTCTTCCAGTTGCAGCCTGTGAGGAATTTCCTGGGACAGAGCTCGCTGTGAGCAGGCGTGGCCTGCCTGTTGTGTGTCTGTGTTTGCAGTGAAGAGGTTCCATCAGAGGGGATGTGCTGTGACCGCTGGAACTGCTGCTGTAGCTCCTTGAGGACACTCACCAGCCCACCTGGATGGAGGTTTGGAGTTTGGGACTGCCCATGGGAGCCCTGCTGGAATTAGCACTAAACTGAACCTGGCTCTTTGCAGCCCACAAAAGGCTCTGGTTGTATCTGTTGGCTTAAACTGATGAAAAATATCCTGACTGACCCCTCTGATTGCTGCTCCTGGATGAAAAGCTGCCTCCCCTGCAGAAAAGCAGAGGGCAGTGCCTGTGGCAGGAGTGCAGCAAATCCTGTGCAGTGCCGAGGAAGCGTTTCTGGGGCAGAACTCAGCAGAGCAGGGACGCTGAGGGCTGTCCCCTTTCCTTTCCAACCAAAGCCAGGCAACACTGCCTGCTGGTGGCAAGGTGGTGAGTTCCTGCTGCAGGTGGGACTGTGCTGAAGGTTGTCATGGCACCACCGTGCTTATGAAAGGATCACGCTTCTTCCTCAGCACAACTTCATTTTCAAGAGCACACAAGTTTGTTCAGAGCGGACAGATGGCCTCAGATCAGCTTCTGCTGCAAATGACTACTTGAATTCTTAGGTACGAGGCATGATTCAAACCTGACTGCTGGAGGTGCCAGGAAAATAAATGATAGCTGCCAGGGTTGCAGTCTGTTGCCCAGCTAATTCCCAAAATCAGCCTCTTGCTACTGAGAGCTGACAGCAGGGTTCAGAGATGACAAATGATCAGAAAATAACACAGTCTGTGCAGGCCTTTGGTCTGATCTCTGTCCAAGCCCAAAGAGTCAGCACCGGCCCTCTGCAAATGCTGCTCCTTGGTCCCAGAAGATACAGGTCACACATGGAATTTATGATTAATCCTCATTGTTAGTGCATGAATCTTTAGCAAAAGATAATTACTTTAATTAGTTCTCAGTGTTTTGTACTGTCAATGGGGAGATACTTGCTTACCTTCCTCCTCTGAGACCCGGTCTCTACAGGACCTAGCTGAGGTGGGTGAGGGGATAGTTGTAACCCCAGGAGTCAGTATAACATTCAAACCAGTCTAAAAGTAACAAGTATGGGCCAGGAAAACTTAAAATCTGTGTCAGGGCTTGGGCTGTGTCAGAGTTGCGTGGCTGTTTGATACTCTGTTTAATGTTTCTAACTTTCTTTTCTTTTAAGTATTTAGGAACTGGTTAGTTTGCTTTTTTTGTTGCAACACAGGTGGATGCAACCTCTCATTTCTGACTTCGGCCTAAAAGCTCGCATCGCCCAGGAGGTTTTGAAGCTCACCCCTTTAACTTTTTGTTAAATTTTCATTTTATTGAGCTGATCTCTGCACACACCTGCTTCCTTACACCCACCTCAGAAATAAACGAATTCCACTCCTCACTTTACTCCCCTCCCAACAAAATGCAACCTCTAGATCACACGGGTCTCCCTTGAAAGGACAGAGCAATTTGCAGCAGTTCTTTGCCCAGTTCCTCGTGCCTGCCGCCGGCGCTGAACTCGGCCGAGAGCTCCCTGAAGGTGATGCAGACGCGGCGGTGCTCGATGTGCCTGCGGTGGATGCCGTGCTTCCACTTGTACCGCGCATCCCCGTGCAGCACCAGCAGCGACCTCTGCGGCAGGAGGATGGACACGCTCACTGCCCTCCCCGGAACCAGCCTTGGCGACAAAAAGCACTTTGTTCCCTCTTCTCCTGAACTTCTACACGTAAAGGATGCAGGGTGACTTAATTCCTCGTTATTGGAAACGGGGAATAATTGGATGGTGTCCTCTGAATCGCAGGACATGGAGAGCACAGTTTGTGAGAGCAGGTTCAGGCTGACCAGGCGCTCCCCCCAGAGCCAGCAGTCATCAAAGTGGGGGTCGATGGCAGAGCCCCTCTCTGGTCTGTAGTCCAGGTTACACTGTTCCACAGGTAAGAACCCACTGAGCACAGCACAGGCCTTCATCTGGGCCACAATCTTCCTGCTGAAACTCGGCAAGCCAGTAAAGCTGCCAGCTTTCAGCCTTTGTTTCTTGAAGTTCACTTTGGGCCCATAGTCCTGTTGGAAAAGAAAAGGGAGGGAAAAGCTAGTGTAAAGGGAAAATCTAGGACAAGGCTTTTTGGAGAGGCTGTTCCTGCAGAGTGCTGTTCTCATCTCTTCCAGTGACCTGGTTGCCAGGTTGCAAAAGGACTCAGTGAATCTACATTAATCTCTCTGGATTTATGAAGTAAAACCAAATCTGAACACCTACTTCTTTCCCTTGGAGATTGTGTGAACTTTAATACTTGAACACACCCCATCAAATACTGCTTGTTGTACCTATCATGTAGTTTTGCAAAAAGTTGATTTTGATTACAGGTAGTTCTTGCCACTGATTTCAGGAAAAGCTTTCAAAGGAAACACTTAATGGAATATCTCAATATTTTGGGTTTAAACTGAAAACAGCTTTGTTTTTCCAGTGGGATCTAAGATCAGATGTGCTTCTAAAGTCCAACCTGTTTTTTTCGGCCAGACTGTGATGGTTTCCAGTCATCTCGATCCATCAGTTCCACTATCTCACACTCTTCATCTTCACTAATGAACTCCTCCACCAGGAACACCCCTGGAAAGGGAAATGCCCAGCCAGCAAATTCTGAGTGCTCATTTCCTTTAGCTAGGCCTGTTGCTGGACAGTATGTGAAATTATCTTCTCCCTGTGGAAATATCAACGGAAAAGAAAAAAAAAAGCAATAACATATTTCCTTTATTTCCATTTCCCCTGCAACCTCGGTAGTGCATCATGAAAACTGCACAGTATTCTTGCAGACAAGAGAAATGTTACAGCTGCTTTTGGGGAACAACTATTCCCTGCTCTTTGTTTCCAGCTGCAGCATCACTGTGCTGCTTGCTTGAAGCCACTTTTCTTTCCTGTTGATGTCTTTATCCTGGAAAGGCAGGGAAGAACCGATGATCCCCAGGGCCGCGGATATAAGGAGATTAATGGTAGATATTGCTGCAGAGATACGATTTATCACAGCAATAAATGCTGAACGAGGAAAGTTGATGAAAATCGCGCAGGCCAGAATACTAAGCTGTAACAAATGAATGCGAGTGTAACACGTGAGGCTCAGGTGAGCTCCGATCGCTTCTGAGCGTTCCTGAGGTGAACAATTCACAATGCTCGGGGGCGGGGGGCTCTGCCTTGTCCCCGCCGTGCGATCCCGGGCTCCGGCCCCGCTCCGGCCGCGGGGGTCCCGCAGCCGCCCCGCCCCGAGGGGCC
>VXBR01001490.1:342545-359117 GCA_013400215.1 Cisticola juncidis
GACATCGCGCACCGCGTCCCGGGGCAGCGCCAGGGGCAGGGCAGGGCAGCTCCGAGCAAACACGTTCAGGTCAGGCGGATGGCCGGCTGTGGGGCTCCATCCCCAGAAATGCGGTGGGGCAGGAGGGGTCGGTTCGCAGTGAAAGATCCCCGGGGTTCAGCAGCCCCCGGGTGAGCGAGTGTACCCCTGCAGCATCACCCGCGGTGCTGTGGGATGGGACATGCCGCGGCCTTCCCTGCAGCTCCCGCAGTGCCACGGCTGGGGCTGGGGTGCCAGTGTGCCAAAGAGAGGGCAGTGGGAACATCCACAGTCACTGGTGTCACATTTTTATTGCAGGCACAGCATCTGAGGCAGGTTTGTTTGGATCAGCCTGACCCTGTGGTTTGGCTCGCAGAGAGCTCTGTTGCTTGAAGCATCAAATCCCCAACAGCTGCTGTTCAAACCGGTTTTCAGTTCAGCTCTTTGTGCCTGTATACAATATTTCAGTGTATACAATATTTCAGTGTATACAATATCGTAGAGCCCCGTTGCTCATCACACAATGCTGCAGGTGCTGGAGGTGTGTGGGGCTGCCGAAACCAAACCCAAGGACAGCTCAGTGCCCCGTGTGCTCCTCACGTTGTGCTGGAGTGGCACTGAGGCAGCCTTGATCTAACACAGAGAGACAGGAGCGAGCCTGGCCTTGGAGCTCTGTTCTCTTTTATTTCCCTCTCTTGGAATCTGTGTCAGGAAGAGAGGGAAGCCCTGAACCAGTCATTTCATGGAGCCCTTTTGGTCCTGTCAGCATTGTTATTCCAAATATGAGCATATCTCTGTGTGTGTGTGTACTGAAACATCAGTTGATCACCAATAAGACAGAGAACACTGTTGATTTTTTTTCTTTCATGAGGAAGTGATGTCCTTGATTGGTGTGTGTTTAAATTTCTGCTGATTAATTCAGTTTTCCAAAATTTTGGGGAGTTTAGAAGTCATCATCCAAGAGTCTGTCCAGCTGGTCAGGCCAGTGCCACTTTCTTGGGAGAAAAACATCCACAGCAGATGTATTGACTCTTACTGCTGCTTTTTGTTTGAAAGAGTGTTGGAATTCCTGGAGCAGAGCCCAGGAGAGGCACAAGCAGGTACCTGTGATGCTGTCCTGGTCCTGAGTGCCATCGCTCATGGACAACTTTCACCTGCAGCAAGTCTGTCACTCCAGCAGCCAGGGATGTATCCCTGTTGTTTTGGAGATGGATTGGATCAGTGTGCTGGGAGCCTGTGCCCAATCTAATAATAGTCTCTGCCATATTCATTTCAACCAAGTAAAAAAGGTGACTTCCAACACAGCAGCAATATGAGTAGATACCCTCATAGAATTTTTTCCCTCCTTTGGAGCTGTTGAAAGCATTTTCTCTTACTCCCATTTGTTCTCTCAGGAGGGTAACCAGAAGACATCCTACAGCTGACTGATTGGTGATTCCAGCAGTGAGGTGGAGATTAAAAATGTCAAAAATTACTACAGAACTTCTTTTGGAAAGAGCAGTTCCAAGATCTACGAGGCTCCGAAAGATCGAGACACTCAAGTAAGTCCAGACAGGCCCCTGGGAAATTCCAGGTGAATTCAACCTGGCAATGTCTATCTGTCTTTCATTCCCCTAAACATTTTTTAATTTAAAAAAAAAAGAGAGTTTCAAAGCACAGAGCTGAGAGGGCATTCTCAGTGCAAAACCAGTGCATTCACTATAGAGGTTATTGGCAGATGTCACCTTTTTTTTCCAGTTCTATTGTATATTTGCTGCCATTCTTTCTGTGAAACTGCTGAAGGCCGGATCCTGATTTCCTAACCCAAGGTATCATCTCTACCCCCAAGCCCTTGCATCTTTGCTAGCAAATGCTTAATCTGAATAAGAGAATCTTCCAGCATGGATTTCAGAGGGTTTTTTAAAGTATTTTTGGCATTATTTCCCTTCCATTTTCCTCTCAGTTATCCTACAACCTCAAACATTGCAGAGGGAGAGAATAAATTCTGAATCACTCAAAAACAACTAAAACCAGTTTTGTCACTCAAGTCCTTAACAGAAGTTATTGCAAATATGTGTCTTTCCCAATGTTTAACACCGTGGAATTTTGCTGTTCCAGAGCTGGCCAATCCAAGTGGCCAATTTCCGCCTTTGTTGTTTTTGTTGCTGATGTCAGGGGGTTTGGGTTTCACATGTACTCTTTAAAGTTATTTCTTTCAGTTTGCCTTGTGCTAAAGTAATTATTTTTAGTGGGAAGCTCACATGTTTCTCTGAGGGGTATCAGCAGCAGTAATCTGGGTAACAGAGTGGTGGGGAGATGTTTGAAGCTGTGGATTTTTGGAGCGTGGCAGCTTCATACTGTGATGTTGATGGGTTGTATTTCAGAAAGTCTGTTTGGGGAGCACCACTGAGTTTTTCCCAAAAAGGACACCACAGTCACAGCTCTGCAGCCAGCTGGATTGTCCTCAGCCTTTCTTACCAGCTCTGACTTTCTGCTTACACTTCTCAGATGGCAAACAAAAGAGAAAGGATCTTGCTTTCTGGATTAATTTGTCTCATTTATTCACACTTAATTAATCTAGAAGCCTATTGTTTTTAACTAGTCATTAGAGATTCTGTTTGTTCAAGGAACCCAAGCTTGTGTCCTCAAGAGATGTTTTCTGCCAGGAATGGAATCTCCCTTTGGAGCTCACCTAAATGATCTAACTAAATATAAATGACCCTGCTTTATAATATGGAGTTTTCACTTTCTTACAGAGAAGGGATATTTATTTTCCCCTCACCAATATTGTACCACTTCCTCTTTCAGGACAGAATTCTTCTGTTTTGGTGGCAATCTTGGGATTTTGTTAGGTGAATTTCTACATTTGCCATTGGAAGATTTTGCAGCAAGTTGCACTATAACAGAAATGGAAAAACCCCTTTTTTTTTTTTTTTTGTCAAGTTAGTTCTTTGAAAACAGCCAAAATATTTAGGGATTGACTCAGCACTTGGCCTGAACTATGAAATAATGAATGTGGTGCATTCTGTGGACAGGATAGACTGAGGGTGTAGTGTCTTGAATTGGCACAGCTTGTCTTGTTGAATCAACACTGCACAGGAATAAAATCCCAAACCTTTTAGAGGTGCAGTAATTTTTTCTAGAAAATCAGAACTTTTCTGGTGATTTCCTGCTCCCAGCCAGCTCAGTTACCCCTTGGAGATGATCTGAATTGCAGGCCAATTGTACTTTGGCAGACCTGAGTCTCTGATGGTGGCTGTTAGCTCAGACACATCACATCTCACAGTGTGCTTACAATCCAGAATGCTGCCTCCAGAAAAAGCAGCTTTGGTCAGTTGTACCCACTGAGTTGTGCTGGATTTAGGTGGCTCTGAGTCCCACCAGGTGGGACTGTCTATGCTGTGAAATCAGTATTTGTTCTTCCAGTGAGCTGCAGATAGTTCATGGATTGCTGTTGGTTTTTTTTTTCAGCCTGTCCAAGCTGCAGTTGAAGACCGGAGATTTAGACCCGCGCTTGTTTTCCCGCCTGAGGCACCTGCAGAAACTTGATCTCTCTGATAATTTACTGGACAAATTTCCCAACAGCCTAACCCTCCCCGATCTGCGAGTCCTGAACTGCAACAATAACAAGCTGGAAGATGTAACTGCTCTGAAACAGTTCCCTCTGCTCGAGGAGCTGACCTACGAGAACAATGTGTACTTGACAGTGAGTTACCCCCCTCCTTACATTAAACAGAGAGGCAAACAAACAGCACTTGTGCAAAGTTCTTTGTATTGTTCTTGGGCAGCAAGTGCTAGGGCATTTGAGAAAGCAGCCAGCCTTTGTGTGATATTTACTTTGTGCCACTACTTCTCAATCTGCAGAAGTGACTTGCCCAAAACCACTCAGGTATAGAACCTGTGTCTTGAACTCCTGATTCTCTAAGCCAAAGTCCTGTCTTAGGTGGCTTGTCAGGTACAGTACCTCATGCTCATGCTAGTGTAAAATACAGTAATGACTGTGTAGGGATGTCCTTGCACAAATAGAATCACAGAATGGTTTGGGTTGGAAGGGACCTGAATGCTCATCTTGTTCCACCCCCTGCCATGGGCAAGGACATCTTCCATTTGACCAGGCTGCTCAGAATCCCATCCAATCTGGTCTTAAACCCTCCCAGGGATGGGGCAGCCACAGCTTCTCTGGGCAACCTGTGCCAGTGCATCACCACCCTCACAGTAAAGAGCATTTTCCTAATAGCTAATGCTAGTTTTATTTCCTAATATCTGTGTTAGTTTTAGTGCCATCTGTGCTCTAGAAAAGCAGACTGGGTCCTCAGATGAGGGTTTAAACTTGGTGATTAGTCTGGTTTAAGTTTTGATTTCTCCTAAGAGGATCTGCTGACTGTACAGGTCAAACATCCAAAACTGATTTTACTTGTGCTGTAAACTGGCATCACCATCCCCACATGCTTGTTTGCTGTTGCACACTGGCAGTATGTGTGGCTGTATGGTGAACTATCTGCCTTAAAATATATCCAACCCTGGGAATTCCTGCTGGAATTCCTTGGCAGGAGACAGAATAGGCCTTCCCCTGTGTTAGAGTTCAGGGATATGAACAGAGCTCCCAGCCTTGCACTCAGGCCCAGCATATGAGCACTTCCACAGCCCTCAGCTTGTGCTGGCTGTTAGCACTGCCTGAGGGCTGGGCAGCTCTGCCGGCAGTTTAAGATCCCAACTCATAGAGAACATTAATTCACACCTGAAATGTGAAATTCAGGTTGAAAATCCTGAGATTTTATGAAATGGCTTTTCCTTACTAAATATATCATTCTCATATAGGCTGAATTTTAATCCAGGACTAAAGGTAAAGCGAGTACCACATGTAGAAATTTTGTAACTCCAGTGTTTTCTCTTTCTAGCTCAATGATGACTATAAAGTAATGTTTCTTTTGCAAAATCTTCGTCTGCTCAATGGCAAGGACATCACCAAACTGGCCAACCACGTGAGGCGTGTCAACAGCCGTAAGCTCACCAGCAAGGTAAGGTGTGGGCTATTTCCTTAACCTCTAAACACCTCAGAATTAACTAAACCCTGTGCTCAGTGTAGTGACAGAGCTGCAAACAAGCTTCAAGTGGTTTGCAAGAGCCCAGCCTGCAGAATGGGCCACCCAGGAAATGTCTTACTGCTGCTTTCTCTGGTCACTGCTGGCATCTGCTCTACCTGCTCTGTGCAGCCAATGTTCCTCTGGTTTCAGTGACAGGAGCAGGGCCAACCAGGTCTGTGTCTGATCCTGTAGTTTTTCAGGTCACTCTGATCATCATTCAGGAATGGGAGAAGCCTGGTGCTGCCAGAGCAGCTGCAAACACCAAACACCTCCTCATTTAATTTAAGTTACTGTCCAGGCCCCAGGAATGGGGAGCACAAAACCAAGCTCAGGATAATCTTGCTTTTTCCAGCATACACCAGGAACAAGGATTTATTCTTTCTTCTTCAGCTGTGAATGTTTAGAACTCTATTTTCACTCATTTGTCTACACAGTTTAGCTCCTGACAGATTGTCCCCACAAGGCATTGTTGTGATCTTGAGCAAAATTATTGTTCAGTAATGAAAAAGGTTTGGTTGGCTGGTTTTTTTTGTGTATTACTGCCCTTACCATTTGTATTCTAGTTAGTTGATCTTCTTAATTTCTTCTGTGTAATAGTAGGGGGAAAATCAAATACTGAAAGCTGGGATGAATTGTGCAGAATGTTGTCTGCATAAAACCTGTGAACCTCAAAGGGTCTCTGTGAGGACTGCTCAGCCTCTTGTCCCAGACAACTGATCATGGTTGGCTGTTGATTGAGACACCAAACTCTCCCCAGTGCTGTTCTTTTTGTGGTGTCTGTGCCCTAAAGCCTTTCCCTGATGTTATTTGCACCTGCCTGCCCAGTTCTTAGTCCTGTGTCTCAATGTAAAAATGTCTGTTGGGTCCAAATGCTGATGGATGAGCTACTGCCCACCAGAAACTCCGATGGGAAACTGCTGGCAGGTGAGCATCCTGTAGGTGAGCAGCCTTTTGGAGTCCAGGTATCTCTCCAAATGGGTCCATGCTGACAGTGCCTGTTTAGCCACACTCACTCCAGCTTGGTACAGAGGAACTGACTTTCTTGTTAGCTGAAGTGGTCATTTGAACATGAATAAATAAATTAAAGTGGTGTCATCATGTAGAGTGCAGCACTCAGGGTTGGCCACTCCTTAAATGCTTTCACAAGTTCTCTCATGCTTTTCTGTGTAATAAACTCAGCCTTTCTGCCTAGGTTACTGCTCACTGGGAAAAATTCTTCCGTGACCAGCTGCCTGAGAAGTACACACCTGAGCAAGTGAAGTCCATCAGGAAGAAGTTCCTGAAGTCAGTGCAGACCAACGTGGTGTATGGGCCCAGCTCACTCAGCGAGTTCACCCGCTGGCGGGTAGGTCAACCCCACTCACTGCTGTTCCAGGCAAGGACCTGCTCCTGCTTCTGCATGGGCTGCACTAAAACACTACACGGATTTGGGTGCTCCTGCTGACAAGTGGGATCACTTTTTCTCTTTCTTCACTGCTTTGTTAAGCAGTTACAGAAGCACCAGGACTAAACATGCACCAAGTTGGAATGACTGTCATTAAGCATTGTTTTTAAATTCATAAGCAATAATGATACTTCTATGGGTCAATCAGACTGCGGCATCCTTAATACTTAATTATTTGCAAATTAGTTTAATGGTAACCTTTACTCTTGATGAAAGAGAAAAGATAATGATAGTAGTTGCTCCTAGCAGGGAAAGACACCATTTAGTTTGTAATGTTTGTTTTATTTGTATTCATACACACAGTTGAGACTTCCATCTCTCTTTTGTCTTGTTTTATTGCTGTACTGTTGTTTCCACAGCTGTGTGCTCTGAATGCCCATGACAAAGTGAAGGTCATGTAATTCTTGGGTCATGTAATGTCATCTGGGGATTCCTCCACCATTTGTGAAGAATAGTGGGAGCAGACATTTAAAACTCAGCAAAGCAGATCTTTGTGCCATGACACATCAGAGCTTCACATGCTGTGGCTTCTTTTGTCTTCTTTTTTTTGTTGTTTTTAACATATCCACGTATTTGCTTCTTAGGTGAAAATGATTGCAGAAGAGTTTCTGGCATACTCACTAGGTCTGGAGTTAAACTCTGATACTGAACCAGAGGAGAAGATGGATGAGAATGAGGAGGAAAGCACAGAAAGCCCCAGGGAAGCTGCAGAAGACGTGGCTCAGGTAGGTGATTTTTCCAGTTACATTAGCAATGTCCTTTCTGTTTTCTGGGAATTCAGCAGCTCTTGTCAGTTCACATTTATGACCCTTTGGTAACCACAGGGGCAGTCTCAGACTCCAGCCTGTATCCAACAGCTCAGGCTTCTTCTTTACAGCCAGACTGAAGCTTTCCCAGAAATGTGAAGATCAATTTGCTCCCTCAGAGAGTTTCCATTCTCATAGGGGACCAAAAGCACTTCATGAGTGCAGTCCTACTCACTCCACCTCTCCTCTAGGAAGGGATATTTTAATTAGAGACTGGGCTGATGCCTGGCCAGACTCAGCTGGTGTTTGCCTGCTTGGAAATGGCTGCAGACTGCACCCCTGCCAGATTTGTTTTTCCACATCATATGTAAATTGCAAATAACTGAGACAGGGGGAGGGAGCTGAAAATGAGGCTGGTTGTGTGGTTTTCATTAGCTTCTGCCTCTAGGAACCCTGCAGCTCTGGGTTCCTGCAATCTGTAACTGTGGGAGAGTACTTGCATTTGAATAATTAATACCTTTGACTTACAAATTATCTGCACATCTTGGGGAAGCTGAAAACCTTCTGCAGAACCTGACAACATGACAGCATGCCTTATAGGTCACAGTAACACCCAGCAAGAGGAAAAGAAATCATTCTAAATCAAGCCCTGGAAACAAAAGGTCCAAGAGCCAGGCAAACACCGAGGAGGAGGCTGCAGTTAATCCCAGAAAATCCAGCCATGTGGAGGATGACCCAGCTCCTGATAAACCAAGAACATCAAACCAACCAGCCAAGGAAGAAACCCCTGAGAAGGAAGCTGAAGGGACACAGAATAATGGAGAGCAGTTTCCCAAGGGGCAAAGCAACAGGAGATCCAGCCAGATGTCAGGGGAACAGAAAAGCCAGGAGCAGGACAACGGCGTGGTTACCTTGACCCCCGTGAAGAATTCCAAGCGCAAGGTACGTCCATCAGCCCCCCTGGGACTGGCTTTGGGCCTCTTGGTTTGTAGTGGGAGGAGCTGCCTTCAGGTTTCTTCAGAGCTCTGCACAGCCTGGAGCTCATAGTTGGCCAAATACATTGTGAGTTTTGGTTTGGTTTTTTTGTCATTGTTTTACATCTCTCAGAGGCATCAAGGGAGAGAAGGGAGCCCCCAGGAGAGCCCAGTGGATCCCCTCTGGGGGATGGATGGACCAGCACTCCGAGGTGGTGCACTGGAAGCCTGTGCTTAGCAATGGGACTGGCAAGCCTTGCTCTCAGCTCAAACCAGTGGCTGCATGGGGAAAGGTGTTTCCCCCTCAGGCCAGTGGGGATCTAAAGGGGTTTTCTTGTTTCTCTGCTGTAGGAAATGGGGTCCACTGCTTGGGTCTGCTGGGCACATTTTTGCTAAACAATTCCCTGCTGCTTTAGGAGTCTTGAGAATTGTGGCACCTCAGTCTCTCCTGTTCTCTGTAGCACACAAGGGCTGAAAAATACTTGAGTTTAACTCAGATTACTGTGTTCAGTAGAGGGTTCTGTCAAGGCAATCACAGGCAAACCGTGTCAGGGGAATGAATTTTCTAAATGTGGATGGTTTATTGTAGGAGGATGTCAGTGCAGAGCCATTGCATTTTCTTCAGTGTCACAGTAAAGGCAACAGCCGCGAGGATTTTAAAACGCAGCTCTGGTCCTGTGTCTTCGAGCCAGTGCTAGACTCTGGAGCCAGGAAAGGTGAGCTCTTAAAGAGATTTGCAGGATTCCCAGAACCACCTGGCTCTGGAATCCCAGTGGACTCCATGCCTTAGACCCCTGCTCCTTCAAGCCGTAGTCTCCGTTGTCAGGAAGAGACTTGCTTACATATTTCTGCTTTGACTTTGAAAACAGGAGACTGGGAGAGCACCAGGCAGTGATGTGCTGCAGTCTTCGTGTGTTATCCCTGAACCTGGGAACTTCTCACTCATTATTTTCCTCTTTCAGATCCCATTGTGAGCTCCTCCAGAACCGTGGCAACCTGTGGAGGGGAATCTGTCTGTCTGATTGATTGTGAGACAGGGACAGTGCTGAAAAAGTATAAAGTGGCTACAGAGGTGGGTGGCAAATGGGAAGGGAGAACCACAACCTGTAATAATTACACACATGCATAATAGATACTACAAAGAGGTCTGAAAGTGTTGGTGTGGACAGGTGTTAAGATGAAGATAGAAAACAAACATTGCTTGCTTACCCTTTTAGCCTGGTTTGGGTTTATTTTTATTAGTTTAGGAGATTAGCCTGCCAGTCCTTAAACAAATGTGTCTGGCTGCTGAGCCTGCTTGACAGCACAGAGGAATAAACATCCTCTTTCTGTAGTTTATAGTTTTCTGAGAGCTGAGTTTTGATGCTCCATCTTAAACTGTCATTTCACCAGAGTAGCCCTTGTGACAGTTGTCCTTTCTCTGAGCTGACAGCCACCACCCTGCAGGCTGCTCTCTGTCACCCCAGTCCTGTTTTCCTTCTGTCCCAGGAGTTCTTCAGCGTTGCGTGGACAACCCTGACGATGGAGATCAGCGACAGCCGCAAGAAAGCTCACAACATCCTGGCAGCTGCAGGGAGGAGAGGCATTGTCAAACTCATCCACGTGGCAGCCGACTTCTGCTACGGAGAGATAAAGGCTCACAAAAAGCCCATTGCTACCGTCTGCTTCAGCCCAACCCAAGAGACACACCTCTTCAGTAAGTGTGCTTCAGAACCCCTGCTGTGGAAAAGTCAGGGCTTCCTTAACAAGGGGAGTTGTGACCAGGGCAAGCAGGGACACAGGGACAAAAGGCAGGGACAGGCGTTAGGGAGGGAACATTGTTACTCTCCCGTGGCAGCAATCTCCAGCGGGAACAGCTTGTTTCAGCCAAGGCTGGCTTTTCAGTGAGGTGCAGCAGTTCCTGTTTCTCCCTTGGTGGCTCTCAGGGTGTCTGTCACACACACATTAGCCACAAACAAGCCCAGCAGTGGAAGTTCCACAGGGATGAGTAAGAAGAATGGCAGAGCAGGCAGCTGGGAGCCAGGCAGTGGCAGGGCTCTCCTCCAGCACAGCAGCCTCTTATGGGCTGTTGAGTTTCATTTTATCCAACAATGTGCTCAATTGATTTTGATTTTTTTAATGTGAGTTCTGTGCCTTGTCAGAGATTTCTATTCAGGTCCTGATGTCAAGGAGAGCTTTGCCACACACAGTAGAGCCCACAGAGGCTGTGGCTCATGGACTGGTAATGAACCATCATGTTACAAATTGCAACTGCATTGTCAGGCTGTACAGTGAGCTGGTACAGAGCCATTCAGGCCACACCTGCACCCCACAGCACATTGTTTCTCTTGCCTACAATTAGCCACATCCTGGAGTGGTTAGAGTGCTACGTGAACCATTAAAAGGGGAATTTTTTAAAGAACAGGGGGCATTTTTCAAGAAGCTCAGGGGTGCCAAAAGCAGAAGCAGAGGAAAGGATAAGGAGGGTGGTGGAAGGGGTAAGGAGATTGGTAGCACAGCCACATAATGGTGTGGACAGCAAGACTCATTGTATTTCATAGAAAAATTTAGAGTAATTAAGGGAGATTCTTTGCATCCTTTTTGGGAAGGGACATGAACAAACTCTGAGTTTGAGGGCTGCCATCTGATGAGGGTCCGAGTTACTCAGAGTAATCTGCTAGAACTGTTTCTGCTTCCAGTGTATCAGCTTGGTGACTTGTTTCTCACCCTCTGTCAGTGCCTAACTTTCCCAATGGGAGCTGTTGTGGATGTGAGCACAGTAAGCCATGGATATGTGGAATGAAGTGGTGTCTGCCTGACAGTAGATGTTGGAGCTCATATTTTAGATTTCACTAGAAGCCCTGAACAAAAATGAGCTCAGAGGGCCACTAACTAAAGACCTTGTGAAGCCACAACTCAGTAATGGACACCAGGAAACAAACTTTGTTTTATCTGCTCCTGTTGGAGCACAGGATAAGAACACAAAGTACTGACTGTGCATGTGTGATAATGTCTGGGAAGTGCTGGGCCAGGAGCCTCGGGGACTGCTGCTGTGCTTTAAGGAGCTCTCTGGAGCTTTAGGGGGTGACTGTGGCTCAGGCAGAAGTGCCAGCTAGCAGGACAAGAGCCAGCTGAGCAGCAGTGTCACTTCCTGCTTCTCTCCTGTGTCCCACAGCCGCATCCTATGACAAGCGAATTGCACTCTGGGATATTGGGATTCCAGACTGTGACTACAATTTCAAAGCAAGGTAAAGGTTCAAACACCAGATGTGGGCAGTCCAAGAGCCTGTAACTATCACATCACAGCACCATTAACTGCTTGTTCTCTGCTTTTTTTTTAGCCAGCTGCTGGTGCTGGAAACAGCCTCTATCCCCCTGCGGATTGCCCTGGTGCCCACCTGCCCAGAGGAGTACCTGCTGGCAGGCTGTGAAGATGGCTGCTTTGCCTGGAACATTAAACTGGATAAGGGACAAAAAAGCAGGTGAGGAGCACAAGCTGGGGGTGTGCATTTGCTTTCCATAACTAGAAGGGATAGTCCTAGCAAAGGCTTGATTTCTGAGGAGGTCTGAGGGAAAGTAGCACATCCTACAAAACTTAAAACATCCTCCCCTTCCCAGAGTGGCCAAAAAAAACATAGGACCACGATGCTCAAGGACTGTTCAGAGCTTACATGAAAGCTGCAGTCTGCAGGTGTTGCAGGCTGCTTTGCAGGAAGGCTGGCAGGAGTGTAATCCAATACCCCAAAACTTAGGGGTGTGTCATCCCCAGTGTAGTGGAGTGTGAATTTTTGGATCGATTTCCAGTCTCACAGTGAGGCCTCCCCTGCTCCTGGTACGTGAGGTAACCCAGGAAACTGGCACCCTGTGGAAGCTCGGGACAAAACTATGAGGAAGAAGCAAGTAAAGTCAAGCCCTGCTGACAAATATCCTGATTCCCGCAAAAGAGATGGAGTGAAACAGCAATCTCTGAGCAAATGGGCTTCTGCTGTATTAATAAACCCAGGTGACCAAAGGCATAAATTCAAGTGGGAATTCACCTGAGCTTGGCAAGAGACTCACTAACACACAAATTTCCTTCTGGGCTCTGCAGCCCTTTCACTGCTGGCTGTTCAGGACTTGGCTCATTTCACCCTTCCCCCTGCTCTAGGCCTTTTGAAGCCATATTCCAGTTTCCTGATGAGGAAAACATGACAACATCTCACAGGGTCGATGGTCTGGCTTTTCTCAATGATGATGTCGTTGGTGAGTACAAACACAGCAGCACAATCCCAAAAACAGTGGGTTCAGCACGTGCAGGGTGATGGCAGCCTGACAAGCAGAGGGGCTGTGACAGCCTCTTCAGCTTAGGAGGGGCTGCACAGGATGGAGTTGTCTCCCAGTGTCACTTGTCTTTCCCAGAAATGTGGCCTAGAGTGCAAATTCATGCTTGGACAGGGCTGGAAATCAGATGGACACATCCCTGAGAGCACACTTGACCAAGTAGTGCCAATGTGGAAGGCAGGAGAGTTCCTTTCTGCTCAAGGGCTGGTGGCAACAATCTTTTTTTCAGAGAAACTGGGGGTTTCACATCATAGGCAGGCTCTTTCTGAATAGCTTATGCTTGTTCTGCAGCTCAGGAACATAAGCATAGCTCTGAAAATCTCTCTACAACCTCAAATTATCCTGAAATAAGGTAAAGCAGTGGAAACAGTTGCAGCTGGATCAGATCCCATGGCTTGAAATCCATATTCTGGATGGACCACCTCTGTCTCGCTGCACTTTGCTTCCCAGCAGCTGCCACAGCCTGTCCCTCCCTTTCTTCCCTAGTTTCCAAGAGCTCCAAACCAGGCTGCATATACTTGTGGAGCTGGAGCAGGTCTTTTGATGCCAAGGGAAAAGGATGCCAAAGGACAATGTCAGCAGTGATCCTGGCTGAGCTGGAGTGGTCCACAACAGACATGTCCTACCTGACACTCAGCACCTGCCCAGGTAGGAGCACTCATTCCCTGGGTAATGCTGTGCCCAGGCTGTTGCTTTGCCTTTGATCCATGGGAGCAGGCTGGAGCTGCAGCAGAGGCCTGGGTTTCAGAGCCCAGCTCTGCTCTCCCCTCTGCAGCTCTGCAGTGCAGCTCCAGCACCAGCTGGGTGGAAATAGCACCAGGAATAAATAATTACAGCTGCACCAGCTGCCCAGCAAGGAGAACAGCCCAGGCTGGGGGGTCTTTCTTGCACAGCTTTTCAAGGCACAGAGCTCAGTGCT
Organism: Cisticola juncidis; assembly: GCA_013400215.1. Lineage (NCBI taxonomy): Eukaryota > Metazoa > Chordata > Aves > Passeriformes > Cisticolidae > Cisticola > Cisticola juncidis. The sequence goes on from VXBR01001490.1 coordinate 356,009, forward strand.
GGGCCCTGTGGGGCCACTGGGGTGCTGAGTGCAGGGATGTCACACACTGGGCTTGGAGACTGACAAGGAACAAACCAACCTGATCCAGTCAGCCCTTCCCAAAACCAGCCTAAAAGTCAGGAGAAACCCCAAAGCATTTAGCACTAGCCTTTCTGCCCAAAAGATAGCTGGTTTATCTTTAAATGAATTCTTTCAGAGCAAGGTAGATTGACATTTTTGTGCCAGTAAGGGAATTTTGCTGAATTACGGCACTCTGCACTGGGCTCCTGCAGCTCTCCTGAAGCTCTACTTTACAGCACAGCAGCCTCCCAGCTCCACACTGGTTTCCCAGCTTTTCCTTCTGCTCTCACAGCACGGGGGTACGTGTTCTGTGGGGATGAGAAGGGCAGTGTGTGGATGTACAACCTCTCCAGCTACACCACGGCCTGGGGCTCTGGGAAGGGGAAGCGCTCGGAGCGGAGGATCGCCCCCACACAGGTAGGTCTGAGGTGCTCTCTGCGCCCCCCTCCCACACCAGGGCAGCTGAGCCCAGGCTCCTGGGCAGCCTTATCCCAGGACATCCTTGTGTTTCTACACCTGACCCTCACAAACAATTAAAAACAACCTCCAGAGCATGGCCAAGGCCACTCGGGATAGGAACGAGGAGTTGCAAAGCAAATCTGTCACCCCTGCAGCTCTTCCTGCAAGAGCCCTAAATAATGGTGCTTAAACTGAGGAGCACAAAAACACAGGTGTGCAGGCACCACACCCCCAGGGAGGGGAGCCAGAGTGAATATTCCCTGGCAGGAAAGGGCTCACTGCTTCCCTGTGCTCACTCACCCTTTTTCTGCCCAGTATTTCCCTCTGGAGACAGTTCTCTTTTGGGCAGTCACTGTTCTCTTGCCTGTCCCTCTGAAAGGACAACCACAAACACTCCAAAGGCTCTCACCCACTTGTCTGGAGCTGCATTAGACAGTGACTCAGTGTTCCATTATTCCTTCACTGAAAGGGTTATTCAGGTTTGGAAGAGCTGCCATTCCTGGAGGCGGCACTCAGAGCTCTGCTCAGTCACAGCTTGGACTCGATGCTCTGGGAGGTCTTTCCCAACCTCCACAATTCCCTGATTCCTCAGGTTTTTTGGAAGGCCACCAATCAGTTCCTCCGGGACTGAGGTGAAAGCTTATTTGCAGTTGTCCCTGTGCACTAATTCCCTTTAGGAATCTCACACAGCCCCTGAGAGAAAGGATCCCACACCCCTCACCCCTGTGCTGTCCCCCCAGATCCTGCAGTGGCCGGAGCTCCGGGTGAACGGGGAGCAGCCCCCCGAAATCCTGGTGAACAACGTGGTAGCAGACCCTGCCTTCACCTACCTGGTGGTGCTGACCAGCGTGAACATCACAGCCATCTGGAAGAAGTCATAGTCCCCCTGCCAGTCCCACCCCCGTGCTGTGACCTAGTGCAGTATTAGTGACTGTTCCCATGTGCCCATGAACGTTTTCTAGACCAGCTTTGTGTGCAAGATGGAGAAAAAAAAAAAAACAAGGTAAGGGTTTGTTAAACTCATCAGCTCATTGTAAACATCCGGTTTCTTTACTGTAAGTTTTCACAATTTGTGCATTTGTTTTATAGAAATGACACTTAATAAAACAAAAAAGTTCAGCTGGCAGTGCCTGGGCTTTTTGGCAGAAAAAGCAGAGAGTTCATCTCCAGCTGGCACTGAGCAGGAATTGTACCCACAACAACCTCCCCAGCAGCCCAGGACAAATATTTACCTTTAGGCTCCAATTAGAAAACTAAAAATCACTTTAATGACTTATCCACCAAATCCAACATGACATTTGTCCTCTTGGCAAAGTGCCTGTCTGCTATGAAAAAAACCCCACAAACCCAAACTCAAAATATTGCTGCTGTCAAAAATTAAAGAGAAGTGGGACAAGGGGGAAAATATTTGCCATGAATGGAGGTTTAAATATTTCATCCCATAACAGACACATCATTCTGCCTCAGAAGTAACAGCCTGCTCCAGAGGGGGTATTTTACTCAATTCCTTCTTGTTTGTCCTTGATAGCAACCTGCAAAGAAAAGGAAAAATACACATGCTAGAATTTGTTACTGAGCTGGAGGTGGATGTTTAATCATCCCTGACTCTCCTGTGAATCACAACCACCCACAGTGGAAATCTCTACAGCACCAGGAAAAATAATACAGAAATTAAAATCAAACCTTATTTACAATTTGGTGCCCTGGTATCTTTTGCCAGGTACTACCTCAGTCACAGGCTCCCTGAATTTGTCTAATATTTTTGGCAGATTAGATCTCAAAATTCAGGGGCTAAATCAATAATAAACCGAGCAGAAGCGATGAGAAGTGAAAACACCAGAGTTTTGTCAGGAGAATAATAAAAAAAAAAATTTAAAAAAAAAAAAATATATATATAAAATAAAAATCACTTCAGAGCAGCCAGGCTCTGCCATGCTTTGACAGCAGCTGAACAACACAAGGAGGGTGGCTTGAATTAATTCATAAACCTAAAACCAAGCAGCTTTAAGACCCATGAGCCCATCCCTTTGATGAATTAAAAGCCCAAATAGTTTTAAGGGAAAAAAGTGGCCTTACCCTGAACCTCTCTTCCAGCAGGGAGAGTTCACTGATCAGGTCGGTGATGGCATTGGTAAAAGCTTCCTGGGGGCTGTAATCGGGGGTGGTCTGGACACGGATGATGATTTTATGTTCCAGAGGATGTGGGACCTTGTACCCTGCAAACAGCACCTGCGGGTCTTTGAGCAGCTGCCTGGAACGGGAATAAAAACCAAAAAAAAACCCAGAGAAATAAAGGGCGGGAAAGGCCCAAACCTCCCCCGGAATTTGCTCCCCGCTTGAACTCACGATTTGATGATGTTCCCCAGCGTGTGGTCCTCCTTGTTGATGGTGAACAAGCAGGCGTTGGGCACCTTGGTGTCCTTGTTGATGGTGATCCTGGGGAATGAGGGGATACCGGGATGTGATCGATCCGTGCGGGCCAGGGAACGGCGGGGAAGGGGGGAAAAGGCCCGGCCTCCCTCCCCCCCGCTCCCCACGGTCTGGTTAGGGTTTAATTAGCCGCCCCCCGGGCCTCCCCTCCCTTTTTCTC
>VXBR01001490.1:371308-413508 GCA_013400215.1 Cisticola juncidis
CCTCCTCCCCCCGCCCCTCACGGGCCATTTCAGTGCCCCTCCCCCCAGCATCAGGGCTGGGAGGGTCAGGATCCCCTCGCTGCCCTGCACCCAGGGGACTTCTCCCTGTCTGAAGTGGGCACAGGTGGCAAAGATGACCAAGCTGGGTGTGACAACGTCTGCCACTCCGGACCATCCCTGGCCACACCCTGCCCGGCACAGCCGCTCTCCCCACCCAGCTCTGGGGCTCAGAGTGCGGGCACAGGCACCGTGGGGCTTTCCAGGGGGCTGCGGGAGCCATGGAGGAGTCACAAACAGGAGGCACAGGCCGGGCACAAAGCATGCAGAAAAGCCTTTAATGTCCCTCTCCATCGCCCCCGTGCCGGCGGGCGGCTCCGGCCGTGTCCCCAGGGCCGCGGGGGGCACCCATCGCCCGTGGGTGCGCAGGGATGGAGCGCTGCGGGTCACATTTACCCCCGCACGGGGCAGGACCGGCGGTGCAGGGGGCGGCGGGGCTCAGAGCCGGGCGGCCGGCTGGTCGTACACGTGGTGGGTGTTGTACCGCCGCACCGTCACCGACTCCGGCTTGCTGAAGGTGCTGCTGCTGCAGGAGTCCGAGCTGGGGAGGGAAGGCGGGGTGAGGGATGAGGGTGGAGACCAAGGGATGACGGCATCACCCTCTGACGCCTGCGTGCCCAGAACCCTGGGTGGGACTTGGTGGTGGCACTCACCCCCAGAAGAAGAGCATGGCCACCAGTGCGGCCAGGAGGATGGCGAAGAGGATGGAGAGGATGGTGGTGATGGCGATCATGTCGGCGCTGTGCCCGCTGGCCGTGGTGGGGATGCTGCTGGGTGGCTTGGCTGGGGAGAGAGCAGCAGGAGAGGGAGCAGGATGCAGGATCCACACCCCGGAGTGGCTCAGGGGGTCTGGATGGCTGAGGGTGTGTTCGTGTGTGCCAACACAACGTGCCACCGTACACAAATGAGACCCCTGGCAGAGCCCTACCTCAGTTTCCCCAGATGCTCACAGGAACCCTCACCCCAAACCACTCTTGCCCAGCATTCAGCCCCCTGGGATCACCCCATACACCCAGGACCACCCCAAATCCCCCCTCTATGGCTGTGGACTGGGCAAGCACCCCAGCAGTGGTACCTGTCTTCAGTGTGATTGGCAACGACCAGACTGTCTCAGCCACAGGCACAGAGCCCTCCAGGGCGAGGAACTTCACCCTAAGGTGGGAAGGGAGGTTGGCCACAGTCCTGTGAGCCGGGGGGCTGCCAGCAGCCCTTGAGGGGGCAGGTCCCCACGAGCAGCTCACCGGTAGGGCCCGGGGCCGGGTAGGGGGCCATTGCACGTGGGTCTCGTCACATCCTGGGCACAGCTTGTCTCGCTGCCCACGCGCAGCACTGTGATGTCCCCGGCGGGCTTGGGGCAGGGGTAGTTGCCCAGAGTGGTGTTGAGGGTCATGTAGGCACTGACGGGGTCAGGGAAGCTCTGGAATGCGGTCTCGGAAGTCCCCGGCGCCGCGGAGTTGTTGAAGTTGGATGCGGCTGCAGGGATGGGGATGGGGGTGAGGAGGGACTTGGCGGGGGGCACAGGGACCCCTGCACACCCCCTGCCCTGGGCTGCTCCCACCTACCTTGGTCCAGGGCCACCACCAGCCAGATGACGGCGTCGCCGTAGTCCTGGAAGACGCAGCGGGGCTGGTCCACCACGAAGGTGGAGGCGGTGGTCTGCCCCTCCAGAGGGGGGTCCTTGGTCAGGGTCGGCCTGTACCCCAGCTGGGCTGTGGTGAGAAGTCAGAGAGGTGAGGTGGAGGGTGTGGATCCCCCACTGCAGCCCTGGAATGGAGGCTCTGACTGGCGGCCACAGTGCCGGGGCTTGGGATGGGGACAGGGACAGGGACAGGAGGCAGCTGAGCCCTGGGATCTCGGCACTGGGGTCTCTGCTCCCCTCCCACCCTCCAGTTTGGGCTCAGACACGTTAAAAGAGACAAAAACACTCCATGCTCCCAGCTGGGGGGACACCCGTGCAGGGCTCCCAGAGGATCAGGTTAGGTGACACTTGGGATGACACCCAGAATGGTGGGGGCATCAGCTGCCCTGTGCCCCCAGGTTCAGGGGGTTCTGGTGCACTCCAGAGGGAACCTTCAGAGAAACCCACACTGTGCCAGTCAACCACTATCAGTGACACCAGAGACTAGAGGTGACACCCAGAACATGATCCAGAATAGAGGGGGCATCAGCTGCCCTAAGCCTCCAGGCTCAGCAGGTCCTGATGCCTGTGCCCAGGAGATCCTCACAGTGCCAAGGGGCACCCCGAGCCCATCCCGGTGGCGTGGCTGGACTCACCAATGCCGTGGGCGGCGGGCAGGAGCAGGAGGAGCAGCGGGAGCATGGTGCGGACGCCTGGCTGCCGAGGGCGGGAGTGCGGGCGCTGAGGCTCCGCGTCCCGGTGGGACCCGCCTGTGGTCACAACCGCCCACATTCCTGCCCGGGCCGCAGCCCAGCGGCAAACAGGTCGGGCTCGTTTCCCCGGGAGCTTTGTTTTGTTTGAGCGCCCGCCGGCGAGGCGTGCTGAGAACCGCTGCCTTTGTGGCATGGGTGGGTGGCAGCTTCACCCTGGCAGTGGGCACAAGGGGATATCCGCCCCACAGACCCCACCAGTGGCGGCAAGTGTCCCTCACACCAACACCAAGTGCCACCAAGCCGGGGCCCCACGTGGTTTTTGAGGTCTCCCATCTCCACAGTCCCACCCTGCATGGCCAAAGACCAGGAGGAGACAGTTGCAGATGTAAAATCAGATTTTACTTGGTGGGACAGTTCATGTCTACTGGAAGATGTCCCTGCCCGTGGCAGGGGGTTTGAACGAGGTGGCCTTTATGGTCCCTTCCAGCCCAGACTGTTCCATGATTCTCTGACACGGAGCAGGGGGTTGGAGGGCAGAGCAGCACAGCCCTGGGGGGCTGCAGGTGCATCCGGGGTGCAGGGGCTGGGGCAGGGCCGGGGGGATGTGGTGGGTCCGGTAGGATCTGCGGATGAAGGCGCCGGTCCCCAAATCCCGGTGGCACAGGGAGCCCCACACCTTGGCACTGCAGGGAGACAGAGACAGAGGCATCAAGTGGGGTCTGTGGTGGCACCAGCCACACCCAAGGGGCCCTTTCTCCTGCAAACTACGGCAAACCCCCAATTTAACAATAAAAAGGCTTTTCCAACGTTAAAAAGGTCTCTGTTTTTTGCTGATGGGGTTGCCAAGTTGGGGTGTTCTCTGAGGCCCCTGCAGACACTGCCCCCCCAGCAGCCCCCCGTACCCCAGGGCTCCCAGCACGGCCGTGGCCAGCACGGCCCCCAGGCTGGCCAGGACGGAGGCGATGACCACCACGGCACTGCCACGGCGAGCGGGCGCAGGCTCGATGGTGCTCGGGCTGAGGGCTGGAAGGAGGCGGGATGAGGAATGTGAGGGGACACGGAGGGCTCCGGGGCGGGGTGATCACTTCTCCCCGCAGGTTTTGGGGTGCTGGCACAGGGCCGATGCCGTGCCGCGTGCCAGCACCCCNATCAGCAGGAACTTCACCCTGCGGTGGGCGCGGCGGTGATACCGGGGGGGTGAACAAGCCCCGAGTCACCCCAGCTGGGATCTGGGGCTTCTGGCCTTACCTGTAGGGTCCCGGGGAGGGCAGGGGCCCGTTGCAGGGGTCCTCTCTGCCCTGGTCCCTGCACGCCGTGTCACTCCCGACCCGCAGGACGGGCGGGCTCGGGGCAGAGCAGGAATACGCGGCTGCCGCCGTCTCCAGCGTCATGTAGGAGCGGGCAGTGGGCAGCTGCTTGTACGGGGGCACGTCAGCCCGGGACTGGGGGTTTCTGAAGGCGGCTGATGCTGCACGGCACAGATGGGGCCTGAGCAACTGCCTGAGGGTCCCCCGTGCCCCCTGCCACAGGGGGGACGTGCTGGAGCAGCGAGTGCTCAGTGCTCACCGTTGGCAAAGGCCACCGCCAGCCAAATGGCGTCGGAGGCGTCGGCGTGGCCGTCGAAGACGCAGCAGGGCCTCTCCAGCGCGAAGGTGGTGGCAGTGACCTTGCCCAGCAGTGCCATGGGGGACACGCGGGGCACGTAGGGCAGCTGGGCTGGGGGAGTGGGCAGTGAGCGTGGGGACCCCCTCGTTCTGCACCACTCAGCGAGTGCCTGACCCCAGCCCACATCCACACCAGTGATGGCACAGTGGGCTGTCACGAGGTACCAGCAGGAGGGGGACAGCACTGGTGTGGGAACCCCCCAGCCGTGCCCAGCCCCGTAAACCCCTCCCTGGCACAAATGCCTCGCAGCCCCTCCAGGCTCCGGTCCCCCTCTGCCCTGTCCCCCTGGAGTCACCCAGATCCGCGGCTGTGCCCATCCCAGCCAGCGCCAGCAGCACCCACGGCAGCTCCATGGCGTCGTCCTGGTGGTGCTGGATGTGCTGTCCTGCTCAGCTCTCAGCTCACCCGGTCCCACTGCCGAGGGGACGAGCTGCCCCCGGTGCCCCCGCAGCAGGGCCCGCCTGTCCTGCAGCCGGACCCTCCCAGCCCCGCATTCCTGCACCGGCTCTGCCGGCCCGGCCAGACCCCGCGGGCAGAGGGGACAGCTGAGCATCCCGAGTCACGCGCTAGTCCCAGACCCGCTGGGAACCCTCCTGCAGGACCCCCGAGGCATCTGCGAGGAGTCAGGGCACGAGACAGTCACAAGACATGTGAAAGGGGAAACTGAGGCAGAAGAGGCACTGGGGCGATGTTCCGGGATGGGTTGGCAGGACTCACAGCCTTTGTTGGCACTATGCGGCCAGCCAGGCAAGTCGTCCTGGACCCCCACTCGCCCCACCAAGACCCAACTCCCTGCGGTGCCCACCAGGCCCCGGAGCCAGGGGCGAGCCCGTGCCCGACTGGTTCGGGTGTAGCCAGCCCTGCCCTGCGGGCAGGGAAGCGCTGCGGAGCATCACACCCAAAAGAACCCAAATCCCAGCGTTCAGGTGAGCGGTCCCACCCAGCATAAGAGCACGGAAGCATTTTCAGCTCTGGGGCCACCCCACGCTGACATTTCCCCGTCTCTCGTGCCCCTTCCAAGCCCTTGGGATGGGGCAGGGACATCGCCCCGCTGCTCGGGAGCCGCTCTCCGCCGCTCCCCCCGCAGAGGGCTTGCAGCGCTCCCGTGTTTGCCGAGGGGAGCGGTGCCCACTCCTGCGTGGGAGGAGATTCCCCCCCTCCCCGAGGGGCCGGGACCGCGCCTTCAGATTAAATGGAAATGGGGCATTTGAAGATTACACCGTCCAGCTGCAGAAAGGAAAAACAGGCGCAGCTGCAGCCTCCGTCCCTCCTCCTTCTTATCCCCGCCTTATTCCCCACTCCTATCCAGCAACACCGGCCCCGGGGACCCCCCTCAGTTTCCCCAGACTCCTCCCTGGTGCTCTCCGGCCGGCAAGGTGCCAGCAGCAAGGTGAGGGGCAGGGTGGGTGACGCAGGGGGGTGACGCAGGGGGACAGTGAGTCACAGTTTCAGCTGCCGGTACCCAGCATAGCTGCGGGGTCAAGGCTGGGCTAATAATAACCACCCCGTGGCAGATGAGCCATCGCCGCAGGGGCAGGGAGGGACACCCCCTCTCCCCTCCCTGGGGCTCCAGCTGGGAATGGGGGACTCAAGGCTTTTGGTGCCTGGAAACACCATAAGCGTTTATTTGGGGCTCTGTCCCCTCCTGGCTCTGAGAGGCACCGTGGTTATGCTGTCACCTCACCTTTCAAAGTGTCTCCCTGGACCACTGTGCCTGAGCATCGGGCTCTGCTCCTTTCCACCCCTTGGATGCCCCTGCCATGGGGGTTAGGCCACCTTGGGCCCAGCACAGAGAGGGCAAGGATTTTAGGGGATGCCCCATGTCCAAAAACAGGGTGTTCAGGGATGAGCTACCGAGCTTGGCTGGCTCACCACAGCCCTGTGCCCCTGCCCTGGGCCAGCCCAGATGCAGGGAGGCTCCAGCTGATTCACACCCAGCAGCAGCTGCTGGAGATGCCTTGGGCCAGGCTCAGCAGGAAATTCTTGCTCTGTACAGGGCTGAGTGAACCCTGCTTCAGTTTTCGCTTCAGTTCACTGCTTTAATTGCTGGGATAATGTGATCCAGGGATACAAAGCTGAGGTTTGAACTCAAGACCCCTCCCTTTTGCAACAAGCTGGGAGAGGAGCAGACAGAGCCCATTTGTGTAGAGTTTAGCAACACAGACACGTCACTGCAGCTCCCAAGGAACTGCTGTTCCTGCAGCATGCCCAGATTTCACTGGATGCTTGAGGGGTTTCCCCTTAGAAAGGCACAAGATGGACACTGGGGAAAGCTCCACCCCTCAAGGGCTCAGAAGAACCCTGGATTTTTATACTGGCATGACAGGAAGGTGCTCCTCAGCTGGTCCACAGTGTGCTGGTCCCAGTAGGCCAAGGTGGTATTGCCACAAAGCCCAGCCACGTCCAAGATCTCCCAGGAAGGAGGTGAAATGGCAGATGGCACCAGTCCCCAAGGGATGGATTGGATGGATTTAATGTGCAGCTGGGCCTGGTGGCTACAGGAAGGGGAAGAAGCAGAAACAGCTCTTCAAAAGATATCAGTCCCCAGGTGCCAAGAAACAGCTTTTCAAAAGGCAACAGCTCCCATGTGACAGGGAGCCTGGGGACAACGTACAGAAGGCCACTGGGCTGGGGCAATATCCCATCTGCAAGGTGCCAGCACACAGAGCAGGAGCAGCCTCCCAGCCAGAGCATCGCTGCTGGCAGCTGGGCTGGCCCCCACTGCCGCTGGGAGGAAGGGGACTGTCACCAGCTGGTGGCACCAGCATCCCTGCAGCCGCAGCACAAAGCACAGCAGCTCCTCCCTGCACAGGCTGCACTGAATTGCTGCCATTTCACCTGAGAGAAGGGGAGAGAGGGACAGGTTCTGCCTCTCATCTTTGGGAAGAGAGGAGTGGGGCTGGCAGCTCACAGCCAACAGCAGGGGATAGTGATTTCCCACAGGTTGGACACTGATAAATCACCTCTGCTGGCACCATGGCCACAAACCACCAAACTCCAGTGGCCAAAGCACTGACAAGCTGGAAACCATGACCCCTGTGACCAGTGTCCTGCCTCCACTGAGATGTCCCTCCAGCAGAGCTGAGCTTTCCCTCCTCCCCCCTGGCTGGATTGAAGGCTGGATTGAAGGATGGAGCAGGCTGCTTCCCCAGAGAGCCACCCCAAGCCCTGAGGCAGCAGGAAGGCACAGCAGGGTCTCTTGCTGTGAGAATGGAGAGTTTATTGGGACTGAGCAGAGATACACGGCAGGAGGGAGGCAAGAGGTGCCTCAGACAGGGAGCTGGTGTGTCCCAAAAGGAGGACCTTGTTTGACTTCCAGGTGGTCTACTGGAAGCAAGGCACTCTCCTCTCCCATCCTGTCCCCAGGCATTACCAATGGAAGGTCCTGCCTTCCCCAGGGGAGCTGCCCCCTCAGTCCCATCCCAGCTGCTCCTGGCTGCAGCCATCAATCCCACCCCAGAGACACAAGCACAGCTTCTACAAAAATATCCTTCCCTCCCTCCCTTCCCCCCAAAAAATGTGAAGAGCGGGCAGGGCTCCCACAGAACTGTTATTGCTCAGTGTGACAGGCTGTCAGACACGGGAACTTAAGGCATCAGGAATAAGTGCACTCGGTGGCCCCTGAGGCTCACTGGCCCAGGCAGTCCTCGGTGACACCCTGGGCTGCCAGCTCTGCCAGCACATTGTCCAGGTAGTTGGGGTCAGGGTAGCCATGGCCACTCAGGTTTGAGTCCATCTCAGTCTTGTGGTGGATCTCGTTCCACACCACCGTGTTGCTCTCGCCAGTGGTGTTGGAGGTGCCCACGGTGAAAATCAGGCGTCTCCTCCAGGCCACCTTCAGGAGCTCCAGCACCTACAGGGGGAAAGGAAAAACAGAGCTAGGAGCAGCAGCTAGGAGACTCCTGCCATGAATGGAGCCTGCCAGGAGCTTGACAGCTTAAGAAGGGTGATGCTATCAGGGTGTGACACCTCACCTTTCTGCCCTTCTCATTGTCTGGTAGGTAACAATAGCGAGGAAAGCCTCTGGCTGTGTATGGCATCCCAGGGTTGGGGTGCTCCGGGCCCTGCAAGAGATGAGACAGATTTGTGATGGGCAGATCCATCTTCATATGAATTGGACAATCCATCAGCAGCAGGATCTGACATAGGCCCATCCCAAACCAGCTCCTCCATGTAGAGGCAGCAAGGTATTTTTGGTGAGTACAAGGTGTCTGACTTGTTCCTATGGGACACGTGAGTATTACAGATCCTCCCAAAGCAGTCTCATGCTGAGATACAAAGGCAGATCTAAAATTTAACTGAATTCTAGTGAAAGACAGCCCCAAACCACAGCTCTTTCCACCATATGGTCTGGTGCCCCCTTAAAAAGGCCACACAGCTCAAACCTTCGAAAGTTCACTCCCACCACTGAAACCAACGTGGGCTGTGAAACCAGACCATGGGATGTTTCCCACCTCGTGATCATGGGCAATCTCCTCCCTGCTTCAGGCAGACACCAGACTTTACTGCAGGGGAACAGCTGGGGCTGCTCAGGAAAAGATCTCTGATGGAGGAGACCCTCACATGTTGAAGAACAGCCAGAGCAGCTGCTGGCTGCAGGCACCACAGGCTGCTCAGCAAAGGGCTGCCACTGGATCCCAGGACTCTTCTGGGAGGCTCTCCCAGCTTGTGCTGTCTGCCAGCATGCTGGGCACTCACCTGGATGCCCCTGCTGATGTGATACACGATCCGGATTGTCCCACAGTCCTTGTGCCCTGGGAGGGACTGGGGGAACGTGGAGATCTCCATCTTCCCTTTGGGCTGGGTACCGGTTTTCTCTCCGTAGATGGTTTTACAGGAGGGACACTGCAAACTGCCATCCTGCCAGGGGAGAGAAGCCCCATCAGAGCTCCAGAGCCCAGCCAGCTGCACACAGGGCCTGGTGAGGATGGGTCAGCCCAGTACCTTGTTCCCATTGGAGTACATGGCCAGCATGCAGAGCATGTGGAAGGAGTGCTGGCAGTTTCTGAGGCGACCGACTGCCTCGGGCCTGATGGTGCTGGACTGGCACGAGTCGCTGTAGCCCGAGGGGGAGGACAGCTTCTCCATGCAGATCATGCAGTCCTGGAGGAGAAAGCACCGTGTGGTGTGAGCACAGCCTGGTCCTCAGGACTGACACGCCAGGGAAGCCATCAAGGAAGATTTGCCTTCGGCTTTAACTGAGATCTAAGCACACAGAGACGTTTCCTTATCTGGCTGGTACCGCCCCACTCCACTTCCTGCGTTGTCCAGGAGGTGGAGAGCTGTCATCAGTCAGACAGAGAGGATGGTTACATCCTGCCTCTCTGCAAAGCAGCTCTAGTGCAGGGTTTGATCTCCAAGCACTGAGACTAAAACCAAACTCCTTCCTCCAAAGGAAATGGGGGGGCACTGCCAGGATGAGCTATTCAACCCCCACTGTGCCTTCACCACAGTCCTCTAATAGGGACAACTCACCTGTTGTCACATATGAATTTCAGACAGTGCTGAGGACCTCACATCAACAGTGCCACTGGAAGCAGCACCATGTACCACACCAGACACCAAGGAAGGATGGTCCTTGGGCACTGCTGTGGTTTCTTTGGCACCCCAGTGAACTGGGCAAGCTGGAGTTGGCTTCACTGTCCTCTTACCTCATCAGCAGGAGCACTCTTCAGCTCTTCCAGGTACTTCTTCACCACTGATTCTGGCTCTGTTGGTGTGGCTGCACAAGGAGAGATAAGACAGGGAAGTCAGACACTGTGGGTATGAAAGGCACATGTGGGGCAAGCTAGAGAGCAGGGAGACAAGCAGGTCACTGGCCAGGATGCCGAGGAGAAAGGTCAGGGTTAGAGGGGGAGAAGAGAACACTCCAAGAGATCCCTACAAGCCCAGCAAAGGCTTTGCTTTCAGCCATGGCTCTCACTAGGGCTGTGAGTGTGTGCTCCAGCTCTCCCCAGCTGACACCAGGCTGTGCACACCAGAAGCCAAGCTGGGATCAAACTCAAGACTCTTGATGGGATAGAGGATCACGCAGTCTGTATTGCCAAAGGAGAAAAAAAGGCATTCCCACACCACCCCAGCTGGTGCCCAGCAAGGAAACCCAGCAACACTCTGAGTTTCAGGCCCTGTTTTGAACATAGCATGAGCTCCACCTCCTTAACACGAAACAGAGGCCTTGGTCCTGAGCTTCCACACACTCACACCTGGCACGACACAGTGCAAGTCACAGGTGTGTAAAATAAACCAGCTCTTAACATGAACTCTAATTGCAATGTTACACGATATCTTTGCATCCTCCCAAATATAAACCCTGGTCCCCTCCACCCAGGCACAGACAGCTGAGCAGCCACCAGCCTGATCCCTGCAGGCATTATGGGATGAAGCAACAAACATCACACAACACCAAGAGCAAATTACCACTGAGTGCATCCACTGTCACCTCAGCTTCCAGCCCATCCTCCTGGAGCTGCCTAGCAAGGCTTAGCTTAAGCCAGGGAGCATTCCAAGGCACCTGGCCCTGGGTGAGAGGAGAGGAGCTCCTCAGCAGTCACCAGGCCTGCCACAGAAGCTGCCAGGCTTTTCCACCAGCCTGGGAAAGGAAACATTTGCACAAGCGATGTTACAACTCCACCCTGCAGGTGGCAAAAGAGAGATCAGACCCTGGGCTTGGGTGGAACCTTGTCCTTCCTTCCCGAATCCACTTCTGGGGGACATCAGGAGAAAGCAGTGATGTGACAAACAGGCTGGCCAAGGTAGGCCTCTTCCTTCTGCAATCTCCATCCTGTCCAGGTGGAGGTTTAGCATGGAGAGTTCTGCTGCTCCCAACTCCACACTCCCAGGAGGACACAGAGCATCATCCCATGGATCAGGCAGGGATCAGCTGTACCTGCACGACCCATCTTCAGCTCTCCCCATCCACTCTGGGGCTTTCAGGGAAGACAGAGGGTTCACAAGCACTGGCTCTGTGGTTCAAAAAGCTGCACATCAGGAGACAGCCGTGGACTGGAGCTGTTATTCCAGTCCAAAGAGCCATGTCTGTCACAAGCAGGAAGGAAGGGGTGCTGTTTTCTGGATAACCACTCCTCATGGAAAGACAAACATGAAACTGAAAGGGAGGACTGCTCACATGCCACAAGTGGTGTTGAACAGGCACAGGCCTGGATGACACAAATCCTCTACCAGGTAGAAGTCCCTCATTCCCTAGAACACCATGGAAGAGAGCAAGGCAGAGCACCAACATCTTTTAGCTGAGGACCATCCTTTATCTAAGAAGACCGTGGAACTGATGGCAGGATTCAGCTAAATGAAAACACAGTCATTAAGATGAGTTATTTTCAGAAGAGGATTCCTGGCCATCCTGAAACCCATGAATTCTGGCAGCAGTAGCAGGAGGGAGGGATGGCTGAGCACACAGAGCAAGAAGAGGAGCCCAGGAGGTGAAGAGATGTTCACTCCAAATGCCAATGATGGGTAGGATGGATACCTGACATCTCAGGCAGAGCAGGGCTCTAAGGATCAATCTCTGCAGGTCCCAAGCCAGATAGGTGACAGCAGGATTAAGCATTAAGCCAAAGAACAACACAGAAGCATGTGTTTTCCTCTTCAGAGGCCAAAATTCCCTGGAAAAACATTTCCAAGAACTGCCCCAAGAGCAGGAAACAGGGAGGAGCCTGGGCAAGCCTCAGGCTTCCACCTCTGAGGCCAAGGGCTCAGCAATGCCAGAAGCTGCTTCAAGGCCTCATCACCAGATCTCACAGGGAATGTGGCTCCTTGTCCTGTCTCTTCCAAAAGAGACAAACAGGTCCAGGAATTCTCTGCTGTGATTTTGGTTGCATGCAGAGATCAAGAGCTAGGAATGAGTCTTAAGGGGATGTGATCAGCCTGAGCTGTCCCAGCTGCTGTGCCTGAAGCCCTCTGAGTGTTCTGTGATGTCAGTACTCCAGAGTGGCACTTTCCACGTGTGGCAGTGGGAATCAGCCTCTGGAGACCCTCATGGCCCCCACAGGAGATGGAGGCTTCAGCTTCTTCTGCTTCCCAGGTTTTAGGAAGAAAGCTGTGAGCAGGACTAGCTACTATCCCCCCTAACACCATCAGCTTCTGTGATGATTGCTGTGTTCTCATCCCCTGACAGACAGACAGAACCAAGCCCTTCTCCACCCAACCTGCACTTTCCAGGTGGCTCTTTCTGAAGTGACCTTCTTGTCTCCTCTGGCTTTGGGCTGGAGGAAGTAAAGCCAAAAAGATGCACAGCCAAGGTGAAGACAGAGAGGGAAGGGAGCAGGGAGGGTGTGTTACACCTGGGCAGCAACACCTGCCCAGCACTTGGCAAAAAGCCCCAGCTCACCTGCTCCCACCTGCACAGGAGAGCTGAGCAGTTTTAGAGAGTTCAGCTCATTCAGGGTGGTGGGGGATGCTCCTTCCCCAGAATCCCTTGTGACTTTTCTTCTCTGGAGCTGCTCCAAGGAACAAAGAGATAACTCACCCAAGAACTGGCCAGGACCATTCAAACGGAATCAATGAAAGGAGACAAAAATTCTGGTGCAGAGCTGGGTAACAGCAAGACAGGAAAGTCCTTGGGATTTTGGGCATTACACTACTTCACCAGTTGGCATTAGGATGGAACTAGGGGAACCAGACAGGCAGAAGGTGATGCAGCCCTCAGCTACCCTGAGGAAACCCATGCCTGATGGATTTGCACTGTGGCATCTGCAATCTGTCCCTGTCACTTTGCTGTGACAATGCTCTAATGCATTCAGAGCCACTAAAGCTGCCTGGAGAAAGAAAGGGCCGGGCAGCCCCAATACTTTAGAAAAATCCATTCCCAGCTGCAAGGTCCAGTCCCAAAGAAGGGACTTTTGATGCTGAGAGCTTTTCCAGCAAGGGTAACAAAGCCCACATGACCTTCCTTGGGCAGAGCAGCACGTCTGGCTGGCCCCAGCACAGGGGGAGCAAGGAGGCAGCTGGGACCATGGCACGAGCCACGTTTGCTCCAGCACATGAATCACTTCCTTACAGGGCTGTTTACTCCATAAAAGTGTTTGCCTCCAAATCTTTGTTCTGGCCATCCCCTGGGATCACCAAAGCCTGGTCAGTCCCCAGAGTTTTCTGCATTCAATAGTGGATTGAAAATGGACTGGAGAATCGACCGGTCCTGTTTATCACCAGCTGGCCCAGCGCTGTGCTACAGATTTATCCAGGATGCCAAAGAATGTTTACCATTCTTTCATTTACAAAGAGAAGAATATCAAATTGTTTTTAATGCTTCCCCTTCCTCCCTGTAGATAATAAGCTGCTAGCTGCAGCAAGGGCTTTGCATGGGCAACGTTTAACAGATGTGTTTTGAATCCTTGCACGGCAACCAAATGCTTGCACCAGTAATGTCTCCTTCTGTAGCCCAAAACAAGCCATATGGTTTCCAGCAGACTTTTTTTTTATACCCTCTGCAGGCCAGACACTGTTTGTTTCTAGTTATTGTCATGGACAGTCACACAGCTCCCATCACCTCTGCTCCCTGGACTTGCAAAGGCTGTATCTATAGATTTCTTCATAGTCAGCATTTCAGCAGGATAATCCAGTAACCTGGTCAGAGCATCCCTGTTTCTGCAGCCTGTCTCCTTCAGCAGATGTTTCCCCACAGGAACAGCAAGGTCTCCCAACTCTGAGGGGCTCCCCAGTCCCACCCATCCCATCGGCACCGGCACATTCTGTACATCCAGCTGCAGGTGAACAGCAAGGAAGAACGAGTGTGCTCCTCTCCTTCCTCAGACACTGCCCAACCCAGAGAGGAGCTCACCAGGTGGAAGGGGCTAACAAGGGACACAGCAGACCCAATCAGCTCCTGGAGGTTCTTGGAAAGGCTGAGGAGCCCTGTGGTGGCCAGCTCCATGCACAAGCAGCACTTGGAGAGAGAAGGACAAGCCCTCCTGCCTCCCAGACTGCAGTCAGGTCCCAGCCAACGCATGGGGCAGCAGCTGCAGCATCCCAAGGCAGCACCGATCCATGGGGATGGCACAGGCTGCCAGCCCTGTGCCAGCAGGGAAAGCACAGAGCCTGCCCAGTTTCCTCAAGCCCTGCAGCTCCCAGCTGTGCCAGAGACATCCCTGCCAGAGCAGCAACAGTGCTAACGAGTCCTGACCAATTAGTGCCTCTGTTTAACACACCCCAGCCAGCTGCAATTCCACCAGCACTGCCTCACCCCGTGTGGGACCAGGGTTGGCAGCAGCAGGAGGGAGGGAGCAGGGGCTCAGGAGGGGCACACTGCACCCACCACCAGCTGGTTGTGGTCAGTGCAATGCTGGGTCTAGTCCTGGATGCAGAGCTCTTGCTTGAGCTCTCCATGATGGAAAATCCTAAAGGGATGTGGCAAAGAACACAAGATGCAGAAATTCAGGGCACAAAATGAGCCTATCTCTGTTGGCAGCATCAGGGTTTGTGAAGGGGAGAGAACAGTCTGGCCAAAAGTCAGGCTCACTACCTGCACTGTAGAATAATGTCCTCAGGCCCTCAGGGGTGTTGTACAAACACAGTTTGCTCCTAGAAGGGACTGAACACATTCTGCACCCCAGGAGTGAGGCACTCCACAGCACTGGCATCCCAGCCCCCTCCGGCAGGAATCCTGCTTTTTAAAAAAAGAGGGGGGATTTTAGCAACCTAAACCACTGAAAGGTTCTCCTTCTCATGGGTCAGTGTGAGAGAGGGCTGATCTGCAAGTCTCCTCTGCAGCACATCCTTGGCAGGATGAGGACAGCTGGGACAAATCCTGCCATGCTGGATGGGAGAAAGATGCTCGATGCTGCTTTCCCATCCCTCCTGCTGGTATTGCCTCTCTGCTCCTCTGCAGGTGTCCCAGCCCCAGCAGGTGGCATTGCAGAGCTGGCAGGGAGGTGACAGCCTGCCCTGTGGCTGAGCCAGTACTGGAAGAAGTGATGCTGATGGGGTGCACAGCTACAGCCACTGAAAACACCCAGTGTGGTGTGTGCTGCTCTCACCTCCCAGCCCATGTCCCATCCTTCCCACTCCCCTTTTCATGCCCTGCATTGCTGCTCTCCCCACCCAGCTCAGAAGTCACAAGACACATTCTCCTGTTAACATCCCACCCTTGCAGCATCCTGGCTGTTTGCAGGGTGCCAGGCCAGCACCTGGACCAACAGACCCTGCAGAGGAGAAGGCAGCAGCCAGCCAGGCTGTGTCTGTGGCCACCCTGTGACCTGAATACAGCTGTTTCATGTCACTAAGCATCAGCACGTGACCAACATCACTGCAGGCCTGGCCCTCATTATTTTGGACTCCCCCAGCAACCCTGCCAAGCCAGTGCCTCTGTGGGAGGGTGTGGCCTCACCACAGCTCCTTTTTGGCACAATTTCCAGGGCATCCCTACCATCCAGCCCTCATTCCTGCCCTGGAGTGAAGCACTGGGAGCCACACAACCCCCCCACACAGCCAGCAGGACCCTCACCCAGCCTCTCTGCCACCCACCTCTGCTCAGCTCCTCTCCTTCACCTCCCATTTTCCTTTGCTCCTCCTGTTCTTCGCTGCTTCTCCTGCCGCCCCTGCTTTCTCCTCCCCCTCAATCACACATCCTACTCCACATTTGCTATCTCACTCCTTCTCACAGCTCTCTCCATAATGCATTTCCATAAAATACCTCCCTCCCCATTTAATGTCTATTTTCCTTCCTGCCTCCTTCAGACAGCTTTGAACCTCATGGACTCTAAAGAGAGAAAAAGGTACAAAAAGACTCTCTAAAAAGGCAGGTGCCTCTTCTTCTCCACCTCTGGGCTCTTTGCTTTCTTAAATGTAGAGACCTCTGTGTTGAACATCTCCAGTCCCCATCTGGCTTATTCAAAGGGGGACATGCTGTAGGTTTGGTGGTGGTTGACACCCCCGTGCCAGGGTTGGCAAACAACCCCTACAGCTATCCCAGGCTGGATTCACACCTACCCCTGCAGAGTTCCAGGGCTGCTGTAGCATGGATGGGATCCAAGCTCTCAGCTGGGAGCCACAGGCTCTGCAAAGGTGAGAGGTGCCAGTGTGGTACAAAGAGGAGAAATGAAAGCCCTACCCAGGAGGGGGCTCTGCTCAGCAAGAGAGCTGAGGTAATCCATCCCTTCCTGCCAGTGCACACCCACCTGAGAGCGCTCTGCTCCACTCCCTTCCACTCTAGACTGAGGTGGAGAGAACAAATCCTCTGCAGTTTGACCTAGAAAGCCCTACATGACTCAGGAGCCTGCCTGTCTGGGAGATCCTTGTCATCCCATGACTCAGTCATGACAAACATGGCTCACAAGCAAATCTCTGCAGAGCACATATGGATTTGATGTTCTTCTTGATGGTCCCTCAGCTCTCAGACTCATCCACCAACAACTCAGAAGGTCCTGGTATGTGGACACTCCCCAAGAGGGTGCAGCAGGATCACGGGAGGCTGGTGGAGTCTGACATGCAGAGAACAGATCTGTTCCAGCTTTAACTTTGTGTGGAAACAAGCTGACCTACCTCAGGACCACACCTACTTTACCATGTTATTTTAGAGCCTGTCAGAGACGCTGCAGGTCAGGGGAGATGTCTCCTGCTTCTCCCCTCGCTGGGATGAACATCATCAGTCAAACCAGAAGAGCCACAAGGGTGGGGGGGAGAAACAAGAGGAAAAGAGGAGGGCAGAGAGATAAAGAAAAGGAGATGGAAGCAAATATCAGAGTTTGAGCAGGAACTACCTTTCTTGGACACTTTCCTCCCCTCCTTAACTGAGCTGTGTTTTTTAGTGGCCTTATGGGTGCTGGCAGCTTGCGGCACACGGGTGAGGTGCACGGGCAGTCCGGCGGCTGACATCAGAATAGCTGTCATGCCTACAGTGGGTACGAGGTCCACATGCAGGAAGGAAACAATGGGGAAACACATTCATTAAAAAAAAAACTTCAACCTTTCAAAGAAAATGAAAATAAAGTAAAGTAAAATAAAACCCAAGCCCTTAGTTCTGAGGGCATAAAATGTCCGAGAGGTAACAGGGTTGGAGTCAGCACCAAGAGAGGATCTGGAGGTTGTCAGAGGGAGGAGCCCAGGCAACAAATTAAGGGAGGGAAATGTGGGCACATGCCTTGTCTGTGACCCTCTGTACTGGTGTGTAAAAGAGGATCTTCCTCTTTGGGCTTTAGGGCTGTTCAGGCACCCAGTCTGCTGTGGTGCAGAGTCTTCCTGCTGACCTCGAGCAGCCCTGGAAGCAGCCCTGAAGGGTGAAGGGCATCACCCATAACCCCTAAAGGTCTTGCTCAGCTGCTTCCCCCTAAAGCCACTCATTTCAACAGTGTCACACTGAACCAGTCCCCAGAGTGCAGCTGAGCTGTCCTCAAACAGCAGGGCAGAGCTGCTCCACACAGCCCCACTCACCCCACGCCCTCTCCTCCCTGGCACTGCGGTTTTCCCTCACACTCCCAGCAGCAAGGCAATCCTCATCCTCCCCCATCCCAGCCAGCTGTATCCATGGGATGCAGTTTGATTAGCTGAAAACTAATGAATCATTAAAAGGACAGCCATTCCCTGAAGGTAAAATTGGCACACAGAAAGCTACAGGACTGATCATGCTGATCAGAGATGATGCTTGCCTGTGAAATCCAGGCTGGTTACAAATCACAACATTTCCAAGGCACCATACTGCTCTCACACTTACATCCAAGAGAACACCTGCTTTTGCTTTCCCAAGAGCAACTTCCCACCTGCAAGAGTCAGCACCAGAAATAAGAAAAAAAAAAATGCTTATAGATGCAAACCAACAGCAGAAAACCTAAAAGCCAGCATTTCCCCAGAAATCTCCTCTGAGGGCAGACCATGCAAACCACACCCTAATGCTGCAGACATTCTTGCTCAGTAATGTATGGCCAAAGCTGAGGTTTCCAAGCATTTTATTTTTGCAAGTCTCTATTCAGTCATATGGGGAAAGGAAGATTCTAGAGTACATTTGTTCAGGACAAAAATGAGGCACCTTGCCCACACATGACTGAAAATCGAGTTATGATGGGAAGCATCAGCTTTGTGTGCAAGTGATAAGACTATTTTCTGCCTCAAATATGCAACCAGTCAAGAACATGTGTTCTGTGACTACAAACCCCCTGTGTCAGTGCCCCACAAGCAGAATTACTCCTACACAGTGCTGACCACAATTTGTTTTTTGCTGAGCATAAATATTCCAGAAGCTGTTCAACTCCTTTCTTGACAGCTGAAGTTGAATGTTTTTACTAAAACCTTCCCATTTAAGGACTGAAAGACAAACAGAAAAGGCTTCAGCAGAGAGGAAGCAAGACAGAGACAGAGGAAGGAGTTTCCCCAGGGTTACCCAAGAACTTTTGGAAAAGCTAGGCTGACCACAAGACCAGGCTGCCCAATGGATGGTGAAATGCACTTCCACATGGAAATAAGTAACCAGACAGCAATGGATCAGCCTCAAAAGGGATCTAATCTGAGACCTAGAGTTCTCCCAGTTCCCAGGAGCTGCAGAACCAGAGGAACATACAAAGACTGGGTTAATACCCCTTGCCCTACTTGCAGCACCAGGCACAGCCAAGGAGAGCTCACCAGATCCAGAAATTTCACCACTTAAGTCACTCCCTTTAAGTGCTAACTAAAGGCCACAAGCCTACTACAAAGCTCTCAACCCATCAAAGCCAGCAGTCCATTACTCCCAGGGAGCCTTAAGGAAGAGCTGTAACGTCCCCAGAACAAAAGCTCCTTGTTTTTTTCACGAGTACAGCTGAGACCCAAAGCTGCCCCCTGCACCTTTCAGGTCCTTTCTCCTTCCACCAGAGAACTGTCAGAGGTATTCCAAGAAGAGCAGCAGCAACACTGACTGGAGAGGCTGGAGGAACAATATTCCTGAGAGACGGGAAAGATCTCCCACCACAGCTGGGGAAATCATGTCAGTCTGACCCCACCGAGGCTGCACAACACTATTCCTAGAACTGGTGCAGAAAAGGACAGCAAAGTTGTCCCTAAAAAAGCTGTTTCTAAGCAGTGCAGTAGCACTGATGGCACAGACTGACATTTGAAAAGCGAGTCCAAAGACTAACAGGGATTATCACCACCCACGCACAGCTGTCTGATAGGCAAATGCAAAATTAATGTGTTCTTCTGAAGAGATCAATACTGTCTTGCTAACATTAGCAGGCAGAGCCCAGAAAAAAAGAGAAAACAGAAGCACAGGCTGAACAACTGGCTTCAGACTCTCAAAGGCAGAAGGCAACAAAATTCAGACCAAGCAGAAAGCAAGAGCCACAGAACCTCAGTTGAGTTCAGCTATTCTATAACACAGTTCTTGTACCTGGAATAACACGTCCAAAACTGCATGCCAGCATCAGGAATCATCACCAAAACAAACAAACCAACCCCAAAACAACCCCATTCGTTCCACAAACTTCCTTTTGTTTTCTTTTTTTTTTGCACTGCATACCCATCTACAACTCCACACAGACATACAAGCGCAGGGCAAACATGGGACCAGCAGAATTACCCCAACTCCATGTTCCCCTATCTGAAATTGGTCAAGAAAAGGTGTAAGAGGGAAATTACCTTTTCTTGGCCAATTTTTTACCTTCTGCTGCCTTAGGAGCTACATGCAATGAATCATCTTCTGCAGATTCAAGTCAAGAGAGTATTCAAAAAGGTTCTGGTGTTACATTGCTCTGCTGGCTCATGCCAACCCCCAGTAGCAATGCTGCCTTTAAAGTTCAAATACAAAACTGGAAATCTCAGCATTAACAATCCTCCCACAAGTTTGGTGACAGGAGTCCCCAGGAAGGGACACCCTTGACCCAGGCCTTAGGTGGGAGTGTGTTTTCTTTCAAGGTGCCAAAACATTACAGGCACACATCACATCTGCAGACTGAGTCTCCAACTCTCACAGTCGGTGCAGACACAACAATTTCAAGTCAGAACCTGTTCCAGGCACCTGTGGAGTTATGCCAGGAGCAAGTGTAGTAGCCCTGGACCTGGATAAATTCTCATCTGAATACAAGTTGCAACATGACAAGTTTGCCCAGATCAAGACTGCTTTGGACATGTTCCTGTGAGGGTTCCTGCTGACTAGCTAGTCTAGAAGCTTGAAAAATATTATTTTATATGTTCACACTTTCCACTGGGCTCTGGGTTTCTTGCCTGCAAGGACTGCAGGAGGGAGGAGACAGAAAGCCTTGCAAAGGATCTTTTGGGATCTGATCTGATTCTATGTGTGCAAGAACCACATGCAGAACTGCCTTTTTTCTTTTGCTCAAAGCCTATCATTTGGCCAGAAATACATTAGTGACTCCTTGGGGTAAAATTATTTTCACTGGAGCTATGACAACATCCACCAACTTCTTTAAGCCTGCTGGGTAAATAAGGGACTTTCTGTAATATCCTGTGTAGAAGCTGAGGACAGGAAAAACACCCTGACATTATGTAATGAGTGCTGGCCACACAGTCACTCACACCCAGCCCAACACGCCCCTCTGGCCACCAGCTCTGCTCACTGACCTGGATTTGCACAGACTGGTACAAAGCAGAGCTCACCTTCAGATAATGTGAGATCTCAGAAAAGCATTGCTAATTTGTGCAAGTACATCCACCAGCAAAATCAGTATGGTTAGTACATCCCCAAATGCCCCAGCTCCAGGAATCATGCAAACAGGAAATGTTTGTATTTAAATAAAACCTGGCTTTACTTAACAGAAAGCTCTTTTTTAGACTTTATCTTAAACACAGTATTAGAAGGGTCTTTATATGAGCACCTTGCCACCCCTCAGCCCCAAGGCACACCAGTTAAACTCCATTATTCCCAGGAAATGTTAGTCCAGCTGGTCCTTAAACACCAACACTGTGGTTAAACAGTTTGCTCAGACGTGTTTGGCATTTCACTGTACTGATCAAATACTTGAGGGAAAAGAAAAAGCTTAAAAGGCAAGTTTCCACATGTACTTTGAAGTATCAAAATAGCAGAAAGCAAGGGAAAAATTACTTTTTTTTTGTACAAAACATAGTTTTAAAGTCAGCTTCATGATTTCTGGGATCCCAAGAGGTGCTTTCAGAAGATGTGGGGTTGACAGTGTTACAAATCCCTCACTCAAATCCCCAAGCACCCATCACACAAACAAAACCCAGCCTCTAATTCAGACTCACAGGATTCTTCATCTCCTGTTTAGCCACCAGAAGCTGTCTCTGCATCCAAGAGATGCACCTGCAGCATTTCTCAACATCACCCATGGGATTCAGGGGTTGTATCTGTCCAGCTTCAAACCAGAGCCAAAACTGCTGAGACACATTTCCCGAAATAAAGCCTCCTTCATTTACATCTGAGACTTCTCTCCCCCTCACAACACTGTCCCCCCAACCTTCTCTACTGATGTTGTAGGAAGCAGTCATGCAGTGGGGACTGGAGGAACAACAGGAGCCCAGCTTGTGTTAGAGAATAACCTGAGTAATGAGTAACGTGCACACCATCAGCAGAATTTTAATTATGAACAAAATACCACTTCCCAGAAGAGGTTCTAAAAACAGACAGCAGAGCATAGAGGGGAAGAAGGTGTCTCTAAAGACCCAGTCAATTAATATTTCAGCAAAACTTTTCCTTTTTACCAGAACTCCATTGCTTGCTTTTAACCAGAAGTATCCCCACAGATTTGTTTTCCTTCCACTCCCTAATTGACTTGTATTAATCTTTTCTCTGCTTCTATGCGACTTTGACAACTTAGATTCAAATTTCCCTCCTCCCTTACACCTCAGAGGTGTGGAACACCTGGCAGAAAGCAGCACAAAGCTGTGCTGTGTGAAGACCTGGATCTTCACAGGAGACCCTGCCCCCAGGGAGCTGCTTCTGCACTTCCCTGCATCCCTGTGTGCCTCAGGGAGAGGTAAAAAGTATTAAAATGAATATTTATCCCTTCTTTTACACCCCCAGACTGCAACAACAGAGATACCAGTTACAAATTTAACCATTTTATTGTATTAAATAGTGGCAATGGCTTCTTCTGTTGGTATTTCCTGCAGAGTTTTCTATCTAAACATGGCACCACAAGGCATAAACAGACTGCATTCATCTCCTGTTTGAGAGATGAGATCACAGGTAACAACATTAACACAGCCTGGACTCATCAGGGCTCTTCAGCTCTGTGCTTTATTTACCTTTATGTGATTAAGTACCCAATTACACAGTCAGTGCTAACAGCCAGGGCATGAAAGGCAGAGCTGTTAGAAGCAAGGGGAGTTCTGCTCAGGTCACCCACCCAGACAAGGTCTGAGATGACTTTACATCTCGTTTCCACAGTGATTTGCTAAGGAGGAGACAGATGGGCTGCATGCTGTCAGAGCACACCTGTGTTAGTCCTCATGCAGTGCCAGTTTGGCTACAGACACGTGCAAAGCAGTTTTCATGATGGTGCCAATGTTAGGTGAATGGAAACATCAATCCTGGGAGCCCTTTTCAGCCAGGGTAAAACCCAGCACTCAAGAGGAGACCAAACACCTTTTCAGGAATAAGGTGGGAACCATTGTCTTGAAAAACAAGAATGTAACTGTCTCTGCTTGCTCAGGAGCAAAGTTTGGTGTCCCAGCAGCTGATAACCTCAAGGGACCATGCATGGACAAGAGACAGAGGGAAGAGAGGGTTAACAGATATTCTGTAGTGTCTGAAACAGAGAAATCTCCAGAAAATACAAGATGCAAATGCTTAGCATTCCTCTACCAGGTAATGCTACAGTTTTGAGAGCACAGTTGGTACCAGTACAGAGACCTCTGCTCTGGGCAGGGCACCCAGTTCCCCCAGTACCACCACACCAAGGTCACTGGTTTGGCACTGCCTAAGCCAAAACACAGCAAAGGTGCCACTGCCTTTTGGCACAGCAGCACTTCCACGGGAAGCTGACAGCACAAACTGTCATTTTCAAGACAATGCCATTTCAACTTTAACAGGCAGATCTTCTCTGAAAAGGAGCATTGAAAACTGACACTTTCATCCCTCCCAGACATACTCCTCAGTATATTTAGTACTGTGTTCACAGGTTTGGATAACAAACCTGTATTCTGCTGCACCAGGAGACAATGTCTGATTCAACTTCTGTCTCCCCTCTCCCAAGACAAGGCATCACAATCCTCTTTAAACTAAAGACCACGTGAGCTTTTTAAATAAAATCACATTGTAAAGAATCATATTAAAAACCATACAAAGTCTCACACCAGTCCTCTCCTGTGATTTTTAAAAAAGCAGAAAATAGCAGCTAGCACTGAGCATGATTCACATGGCCTTTCCTTTGCTCCTCACTCATCCAAATGTACAGAAGAAGATGAATAGCCATGCCTCAAATAATCCCACTTATTTTTAAAGATTCAGGATGAGAAAAACAGTTAATAAGGTTTGTCTATCCCATTCTCTCCCAAATCTGCCCTCTTTGCTTTTCTAGAAAGTCTTTGGGTCTAAAACTTAAATGTCAGCAGCAAAAAGTCATTTTTGACTTTTTCCAAAAGTCAAAAATGGAAAGTAAGTGCTTACAGGAAGACAAACCTCTCATTCAGCTAATCCTAAGGAATGAGCAAATAAAGCACAGGGCAGTTCTTACCTGCCAGGGCCTGGTTCAATCTGCTGGGTTTGGGCATCTTGACAGGTAGGCTCTGGGCACTAGAAAAAAAAATAAAGAGATGACTTTAACAGCAAGGATCAGAAACAAACAAAACAGAGACAATTCAGCAACACACTGCTCCCTCCTGAGTGCCAGGGCCTTGGATATATTAACAGATGTTAATTGCTGAGGTGAGGCCCAGCAGGGCCCCTCACCCATGCACCCTTCTCCCACTGGTCCAGTACCTGTATTTAAAGAACTGTGTCCTTGCCAGAGCTCTCTCCTAGATTTACTTACCTGCAGAGATGACCTTAAAGCTGTGCTGTATGTAGCTGCTTCCAGCCCCATCTTCTGTGAAGGCCCAGGGGCTTATCCCAAGGTAGCCATGCCTCAACCCTGGAGGGACTGAGGCAAATGGGGAAAGATCCCCTTTGAGGTCATGGTGAGGAAAACCTCTCACCCATGGGCCTTTGCAGCCACAAGTTAATACCTCTTGGGTTTCACTGTTTCATTGGTTTGTTAAGTTTATGTCACCCTGTTCAGCCTCGTTCACTATACAGGCATATCCCACAGAATGTTCTTCCTTCCCTTGGACCCCACTGGGTTATTTTTGCTGCAGTACCACACCCCTGTGATCCCATTAGTCCCCCTGGTTCCTGGCCACCCCTCTGCACCATTTTTCCCCATCCCTGTTGGACCCGGACCCTCAAGCTCTGGTATATAACACTGGATCCTTGGCCCCATTTTTGGCTCTCATCCCTGGAACACATTTGAGGCTGTACCCACGGTGCAGACAATAAACAGCACTCAGATTTCCAAGCAGGACCCCATCTCCTCACCTTTACCATCAGCTCTTTACTAGCAGAGTGCACTGGGCCCCAAGGTGCAGGGGGCTCTCAGGGACACGCTGTAGCACAAAGCTGCATTCTCCCAACTCACTCATTCCTCCTGCTAGACCCTTCCTGATCCTGTGATCTATCCCTGCTCTTGCCACTCCCTCACAGAGCCTCTTATGAGCAGCCAACCTGCACTACACAGCCAAGGGGGATGTGGGAGGAAAGGCTGAAGGAGACCTAGAAGAGCTTGGCCCATTTTCATTTGGAAATCAGGACAATATGGACACCAAACATCTCTTTCAGGTTTCCTCACTTGTTTTGGCAGTGCTGGCAGCTGTACTTCAGCTTTGGGATATATGGGCAGCCAGGGTTATGCCATTAGCTGGCAGCAGGAGTTAGGGAGGAAAGGGGAGCAGCAGCATCAACACTGACAGGGGGTCACTAGAGAACAAAGCAAGCTGGATCCACATTAGCAGAGCAGGAACACTTGAAATCCAAATGCTGGCACAGAGAAGCCACCCATGGACTTTGTCTCAGGTGGCCCATGTGCCTGGGATGGATGAGGCTCATGCACCTGAGCAGCAGGTAATACATGGTGCATTCAGAAACAATCTCCAAGGACCCCCCCAAATTACACAGACCTGGCCAGCTGCTTAGGAATTCAGAGACTAAGGTGGTCAAAAGCCCAAATCTCACCCACTACTTAAGGGAAACCTTTTTCTGTCCAGCTGACATGCCCTGACCAAAATGGTAGCACAGAAGTCCCTCCTTTCAGTCTTGCTAAAATCTTTGTTCACATTTCCATGACAATGACTAGGGCTGAAAAGATTTTTGAATGACACATGGCTGTTTTCCACCCCACCTCTCCCCTCTCCTACCTGTCACAGTTTGGAATAGGTTCCCACACGTGTGCTGGCCCTCCTGAAGGACCCTGGGCAGGACAGAGGGCTTGGTGCAGCTCTGGCAGCCTGGCCAAGTGAGATCAGCACCTCCAGACCCTTATAAAGCTCTCCAGACCACAGAGGTTTCCCTCCTGCCTCTTTCAAAAGCTGTGCTTTCCCTTCTGCTGCCCTAAATTTTGCAATGCTTTCAAATGATGAAATGGACTGTACTGGCTACAATTCAAACCCACCAAACACGGGGGAAATCTTCCCCGTGATTTCAAAGGGCTCTAAATGAGATGTCTTTATGACTCTCTTTCTTTCCTGATTCACCCTCTTCGTCACAGCTCTTTCTCAGGTATTTCTCTACTTCTTTATCTCATCCCTTTGCTTTATCTCTGCCCTTATGATCCTCTTCAGAAGATGGCAAGGAGCAGGACTCTTTGTTCTCCAGCTGCAGACATGCAGGGTATTTGAGGACCAGGAACTTGAGAGAACTGCTCCCAAAAAAACAGACATTGGACCTTCCCTCATTTCTTCCTGAGACGCCAAGAAGACACCACAGAGCCTGGGCACCCCCTCCATGCCAGAGGAGAGTTTGTGTTTTGTTGTCATACCCTGAGATAAAGCAGCACCTCAGGCACTTTCATTTCCCCATGGAAGGTAAAAATAAAATAAAGCACAAAGCTGAACCTTCTGCTGTGCCAGGAAAACAGGTTGGGGCAGGGCATCCTTCCAATGGGCCAGAGCACAGGGTCATTACACCTGAGGCTGGAGAAAGCAAACCCAGAGCTGCCCTGGGATGGGGATCACTGGTAACCATGCTTTGAAAAGATGGCAAAGAAATCCTTCACTCTTCTTTCCTAACTGTGAGACTCAAATCCAATTCATCCATGAGTTAGAACTTGTATGAAGTTGTCCTGGTTTCAGCTGGGATGGAGTTAATTTCCTTCCTAGTAGCTGGTACAGTGCTGTGTTTTTGATTTAGGATGAGAATAATGCTGATAACACAGATGTTTTAGTTGTTGCTGAGCAGTGTTTACACAAAGTGAGGCCTTTTGTGCTCCTCACCCCACCCCAGCAGTGAGGAGGCTGGGGGGCACAAGAAGCTGGGAGGGGACACAGCGGGGACAGCTGACCCCAAGTGACCCCAGCAATATTCCAGACCACAGGATGCCATGCTCAGTAGCAAAACCAGGTAGAAAACTGGGGGCTGCTGCTTGGGAATGGCTGGGCACTGCTCAGTGGATGTGAGCAATTGCTTAGTGCATCACTTGCTTTGTACTTTTTAATTATTATCAGCATTATTATTTTCCTTCCCTCCTCCATCCTGTTAAACTGTCTTTATTTCAACTCACAATTTTTACTCTTTTTCTTCCGATTCTCTCCCCTATTCTCCTGGGGGAGGGTGGAGTGAGTTGAGGGGCTGTGTGGTGATTAACTGTCTCACAACAGAAGTGAGAAGAGCCCTTGAGATCTACAGAGAGAAACAGATAAGCACTTGATGCATTTGCAAGCAATCGAGTTTGGGAAGCTGTGAGTGCACTGCAGATAAATTACCATCCAGGAGCCAGGAAACAGTCACTGGTCAGCTGCATTCCTGGTGTAAAGGCAGAGTGTGTCAGCTTTGGCTGCTGGAGGCTTTGAGCCAACTGATGTGATGATGGAGAAACCAAATACTTCTTATTTCACTAAACACACACATTCATGAGCAGTATGTCAGCTAAGAGCGCCGTGGGATGTGCTGACCCATCCACTCTGCACCGTGGGAGCAGGGCTGCCACGCTCCCTGAGCTCTGTTACAACTGCAGAAAGCCCAAAGGCTGATGAAATCAAGGAAATCCACACTGCTCTGAGGTACCACAACACTGCCTGGGCAGGTCTGTGCGTGGGAGGAAGTGCTGCTGAGTCAAAAAAGGTGAGGAAATGCTACTCAGAGCCTAGCCTGGCTCTGAAGTGGGGATTTGGGGGGAGGAAGGGGATGAGATAACAAGGAAAGATATTGACATTGTAGTGTAATGTGGATTGTGCATCCAGTAATGGAACTGGACAAGCTCATGATATTCCAGCATTGCCATACCAGTGCTGGCTTCTGGGGAGAGGTCCTGCTCATTTGTTGAAAACAGCTCAGTTAGGAGAAAAAAAATGATGTTTTGGGTAAGGGAGATCTGGGTAGCATCAGTGCAAGAGCAAGCACTGCAGCGTGGAGAGACAAGAAGGAGCCAGTGAGACACCTGCTCCTGCCCACAGAGATTTCTTGCCAGGCAGTGCCTTTGACTCGTGGCCAAGTGTACTTGCAGGTGCTTGCAACACCTGAAAGTCAACACCTGAATTCTCTGAATGTGTCCTCGTATTGATTCCTCCTTCCTGGTCCAGTTTTGTCCTGCAATTTGCCACATCTCCTGCTCTCCCAGCTCTGTGTTCCTGGGTGTAACAGGGATCACCAGGTTGTGAATAAAAGGATGCAAACTAAGACAATGTCCTCGGAGATTCAGCAAGAAGATCCTGGTAAGATTTCCCACCGCTGGTTCCCAGACAGACAGGGCAGCCTGAGATTTCAGCATGACAAACCCACTCGCTTCTCCAGAATTTCAAGAATCTGCAACACCAGTGAGACAGCAAAGCACAAGTCCAGCGAGGAACTGTGTCAACAGCTTGGAATCCAGGGCTGCTGCCACTTCAAACACTGGGTGGCCAGCTTGGAGCCATCACCTGAGCCACACATGCACAATACCCCAACAGAGCAGCACTAGGGAAGCCTGCAGGAACTCACCCTCTCCACCTGATCTGGCCCTTTCTTCCTTCCTCTCCCCTGCACACAACCAGCAGGCCACAGATCTCTGTATCACTGCATCTCTGCAGGCCTCTGGGCAACAGCCAACACTTCTCCTCACAGCAGGGCAGCATCCAGCCCTGCCTCACACTAAGTGCTACCACAACACCTTAAGGTCCAAACCCCTTCCCAGGTGACACGAATGACCCCACCTGGTGGTAGCACCACGCTGGCTTAAAGGGCTGCAGGACAACTCACAGTGGGCACAGAGGAGCCAGCACCAGGAGAGCTCCTCACCACCCAAGGAGCTCATGGGAATGCCTATGGTCAAAACTGAGGGATACAAAGGTGGAGAGAGAAAAGGAAAGGCACTGGTTAGGGTCCTTCCTGATCCTACAAAGCACTGACTGTGTGTTGTTCCCCACGGGAGATTTGGGGTGCAGCACCCCAAAGAACACCCCAATTCCATCAGCATCCTTTTCCAGCTCCCAAGACCCCCATTCCCCCTGACTTTATATAAAATCCTGGCCCCACGAGCTGCCTGCCATATTTACAGGCACAACCCAGACCAGCAGCCAAAGCCACATAAGCTCTGAGAAGCCTGCAGAGCTACTGTAGGGATTTGCCTGGCTGGGGCACTAATTAATATCCCTCAGAAGATTGCTTCCTGCAGCTTTACTTGCTCGTATTACAAGCAGGGCACTCCTCACTGAGCTTTAGGAGTGCCTTACTCTGTAATTAGCACAGTGCAGGGAACAGGGGAGCTCTTGCCCTAGGGAATTGATGCTTTCCCTTGTGGGGTGGGATTTGCCAGGAGGTGGGTGGGATTCTGGTTAACAGTGCTGAGATAAGGACACAACCCTTTGCCGTGGCACGCTCCTTGTGCAGATTCCAGCACTGTCTGTGAGAGAGGCCAGATTCATTAACTGTGTTTAATCCACGAGAGGAAACGAATGCACCAAAAAGCAAAATAACTTGCCCACATGTATGTAGCTCATTAGCAGCACAGCCAAGGATATTAGCATCTAGTTAAGCCTTGGCACTCTTCTCTGGGTTTTCCAGTGGCTTTGACCCTCTTGAGAGCAGGAGGAAATTAAAGCGTGTTTGGCAGTGCTGGAGCTCTGCCTGCTCTCACACCAGCATCTGCCCCCCAGCAAGCAGGAAATGCATTTAATCACCCTCAGTGGCACAGCAGCCCAGGCATGCCCGTTCTGGGGGCTACCCCTGCCTGCCTGCTAGCTGGAAATAGCTGTCACAGCCACACAGGGAGCCAGGCAGACTCTCAGGATGAACTGCACCTCCTTCAGCCCCAAAGGAGAGAGGTGCTGCCATTTTTAGCTGTGTTTCCTAAAGAAACTGTGTGTGAACAACTGCACTTCCTTTCAGTCTCTCCCAATGAGTTTTTGAGCCCTTCTGCCAGTTGCAGATGAGCCACCTCTGTTGTGTAAAAGCAGATAATCTGTCAGGGTTGCTTTGGAGTCACAGCCTGTGGGGTGAACACAACACAACCCTTAGCAGACACCAGAGGATCCACCGTGGCCCAGTGTTCCCTTCCCTTGGGTCTCTGAGTGCAGGAGTTGCACATCACAGCTAAGAGAACACAGCCAGAAACCCATGACAGGATAATTAATGAAGGATAATTACCTAAAATCGTTAGGCTGTAGGGTGATGTGGGGCATTGACTGCAAGGGAAGGGGAACTAACCACCATATTATGTCCAAGGGGGGGGCAGACAGGGAACCTAGTGGATAAAATAACCCAGGAATGCTCTGGGCTTAGGAATTAAATGAAACACATTGTTAGAGTTTACTACTCAGATTTCCCTTAATTCACAGAAATTAAAGGATTTTCTGCTGGAACATCAGTTTTATAAGCCCAAGATTGTAAGTCCAGCCAGGAGCAATTACACCCACCCACTGGCATTTCCGACTCAACCCCAGCACAGGGCTGATGGGGAAAAACCATCCCGAGCTGTCAGCTGGGATGAAAAAGTCCCTTTCACATATGGCATGCTGCTGGAAGACTAAGATTGCCCCCCTGTGTGCACTTGTTGCTCTGGCAGGGATAAAGGAGAGTGACCCCAGCACAACTAATCCCAAAGGACTGGAGATCACATCCCAAGGGAACAGACAGCTGGTGGCCAGGGGAGTGGGGCTCACTGGAGTGTGGGTTTTACACAAGTCTGACAGCACCCACACACTCCCAGGTATCCAAAGAGCTGCCACCCGCCCTGTGTGGCATGTCCTGCTGTCCCCAGCATAGATTTAACTGTACAATCCCTCTGCATCCCCCAGAAAGGCTGGCTTGGCTAGGGATGATTGCCAGGACAGCAGCCACCTCAGCCCCTCCACAACACAAACAGCTGAGTTACAAAACAGGTTCAAACAGCCCGACCTCAACCAGCCATGGCAACCAGCCATGGGCACCTCCTGGCTTCCTCCTGGCCATCCCTCTCCTCCCAGTCAGCACTGCCTGGGCCATGAGCTCAGCTCATGGTCAGAAGCCCAGGTCAGCACCCCTCTCCAAGCACCTCTCTCCCATCCTCCCTCCTTTCAGGACAGCCTGTCCCTCCATCAGTAGCACACAACATACCCAGACCCTGAGCGGCTCCAGACAGTCTTGTGGGGCAACTGATGCAGCACCTGGCTCTTCTCTTTCAAACTCCCCACCCTGAGTCACTTTGCAAATCCTTTGGGGAAGGATGGGGGCTCCAGGCAGCCCAGTGGCCCCATGCACCCACCAGCAACTCCTGCAAGAGGGGGAATTTGGCAGCTTCTTCAGGAGACAGCAAGAGCCTTATTGGGGGTTCCCACAGGCAGAGCTGAGGTCTGATTTTCAGCCCTACTCGAAGGTGACTGGAACAGAGAAGCATGGTTGATGCTTAAGGCAACACAAAAAATCACCAGGTGGAAAAAAACCACCAAAAAAAGACCGTGAGAAAGAAGAACAGGATGTGAAAAGTCATTTCACTCAAATGACCTCGAAGAGGGAAAGTCCTGATACGACACTAAGAAAAACACCTCAAGATTTACCATGTTTAAAACACAAATGAGATTCAAAACAAACCTCAAACCCCTGTGCCTCGTGCAATTAGCAGAATGTGCTTCAACACTTTTCTAGGTCTCTTGTCTCTGTACTTACTTGGACAGGTAAGTCAGCCCTGGCAAGTTCTCCTGCAGTTTCTCAGGGGTTCAACAGCTGGATTACTCCCAGTGAAGTGAATGTAAGGCTCTGCCACTTCCAGCCATTCACAAACAGAGGGAGCAGTCAGCCAGCCCTTGCTGGGTCACACTTGGTGCCAGCACTGCCACAGACAGGCCACACACACCTCTGCCAGCAAGGGCTTGAGCACAGGAGGAGTTCAGAACCTCAAAGTGAAATAACCAACTGTGGCTTGCCCCAGCAGCCCACGCCACAGAGAGGAGCTGGGCTGTCGGACCACAAGCCTCTGCTCTTTACTGAGCTGGCAGCAACCAAAAGGCCTGAAAAGAAGTGAATCTCTTCCTCCCCCACCACCAAGGTGCAAACACAGCCCTCCTTTGGCTCTAGCTGATGAGAGCTGAAATCCTGGGCTGAGAGATGTCCACTGGTTTCAGCCCTGCCAGAGAAGAGCCTCAGTGAAAATGGATCCAGTGGCACCTCTGCTCTTCATCACCACTTAGCCTGAAAAATAGCCTGGACACCTGATTTTGACAGAGAGGTCTCAGCCACATGCAATGGGTCCTGTGGTCCCCCCTTGAAGGGGAAGAGCTAAAAATGCAGAGCAGTGTTCCACTCTACTGCCTAATTTGAAGTCCCCTTTTCCTTCACTGAATCCCCCTCAAAGCTGCTTTTTACCTTAACCCAAAATACCACTGATCACTACTAACTTTCTCAAACCTTCAGAATCTCAGCCTGAGTGAATTGCCCTGAGGTTCAGGGAGACTGGTAGACAGGAACTGTATTTCAAATGGAAAAAAAGAGGCAGAAAGCAGAGGGAAAGTCTTTTCATCCACTGTACTGGATATACAGGTACAAACCTCTCTCTCCTATGGAGAAAACCCTTCTGGGTCTCTCAGGTGAAGTCCTCTGGGACAGAGAGGCTCCTGGATAAAGCAGACCTGAGCACAGATCTCTTGGACAGACATATGGTATTTAAAGGTGAATTAGGATCTGTACCTGACTCCATTAGGTGCTGCCAGTGCTGCACTGAGGCTCCCAGTCTGAGCCAAAACCAAGGTGTTCTGTGCATTGAGTCTTGGCGTTGACCTTGCTCCAGTCAAAGCGGGTTTGTTATAGGGCACGAAGCCGACGCTGGAAGAACTCACTGACGCTGTCCTCCCGGGAACCTGATGAGTGGTGGAAGAGTTGGGAAAGTTTGTCACGGAGTGACGGTAGCGCGTGGTGATGGGACCAGTCCCGCTGTTTGGCCAGCACTGCTGGCAGGAACATCCCACCCCTGTGTGAAGGGGTGTGGTGGAGGTTGTCACCGGGTACGGGGCGTCCAAACGCCTCTGAACGCTGCGGCGGAACCTCGTGGTCTTGTTGGTCTGGACTAGAGCCACAAAGTCAATTTCGTAGTTGTAGCCCAAAGGCCCGAGGTCCACTCGCTGGTGGTTCGTGGCGTGGGCCTGCTCCAGGAACACGCAGACGTTCATCTCGTACGGGGACCACCCGCCCTCGTCGTTCTGCCACTCCCACACGATGCCCTGCCCAGCGGCTGAGTCCCCTGGGAAAACGTGCCTGCGGACAGCCCGCATCGTCCCTGTGGGGAGAGGAGGGGACAATAAACCAACGATTTAATGAGCAGAGAACTAGGGGAAAACGTCCCTGTGGGGGAGAGGAGGGGACAATAAATACAACGATTTAGTGAGCTGAGAACTAGGGGAAAACGTCCCTGTGGGGGAGAGGAGGGGACAATAAATACAACGATTTAGTGAGCTGAGAACTAGGGGAAAACGTGCCTGCGGACAGCCCGCATCGTCCCTGTCGGGGAGAGGAGGGGACAATAAATACAACGATTTAGTGAGCGGAGAACTAGCAGGGACGTTGTCCCAGGAAACCGTGCTGCCTGCATGGGGGTGGTCTTTCTAATTCTTCCTCTAGAGAGGTACTAAAAGACCTTCACTTCCCAACAGGGCTGGGTTTGCTCATGAAGCTTAGAAAAATGCAACATCCCCGAGATCCCTGTGCCTCTGCCAAATCTGATTGTGGGCTGGCAGCAGGTTCAAAAGCTTCTAGGAGGAAGGGTGGGAAAGGAGGGAAGAAGAGAGGATGCAGACGCAGACACACCCGAGCACAAAGGCACAGTGATCACATATGCCTCCCTGACGTTAAAAGGAAAAATAGTAAAAAGAAAAAAAAATCAGGCTGAGGCACAGATCTGGTTAAAAAAAAACCAACTCCCACAGCCTTGACAACAGAGTAACTATAGAGACAAGACACCATCGGGGAGTGCTTTGTAGGAGCACTTCAGGGGCTGAACGCCCACTTTGTTACACAAGGGCTGGGGCAATTTTGGTCTTGGGAGAGTGGGTGAAGTCCCACAAGGGGCAAGTAAAGTCTCTTTGGAGAAGGGCAAACTTCTGCAGGCTCCTGACTACTGGGAGAGAGAGCAAGACTAGAGAGGGGAAGACAATGAAGTAACTTGAAAACTGGAGAGAGCAGCTGTTCAGACAAAGGGAGAGAAATGGAAGGAGACACACTACTCCTGCAAGGCCACTCGACAGCGACAGCTGGAGCTCGAACCCCTGCAAGCCTGGCTTTCCAGGATGACTTCACTCCTGGGTACTTTATCCCTCACTTCAAAAAAGCAGCAGCCTAATGATTCGGAAGGGAGCCACCCAACAGGACAGAAGGTCTGAGACTTTTGAATAATGGACTCCTGCAGCAGGGTCAAAAGTGCTCCTGCAGGAAAAACCCTCAGCAGCTTTCTGCACAGAGAAAGAGGAGCAGGAAAAGCTGTGGGGAAAGCAAGTCTGGGGATCTAGGAAGGTGAGGGTGAACATGGGTGCAAGCGAGTTGTTACAACACAGGAGGAGTTCAAAGAAGAGCACCAAGAGAAAAAAAAAAAATAAAGTCTCTAAACAGGTCATGAGAGTTACTGCACGATGCTCCAGGACCCCAGATGAAAGCTGGCACATTTACAAGTACCCACACCTAAAGCCTAAGGAGAACTGCCCCAGGATATCACTGGAGACTCTGTGGGGCACAGGAAATCCAGGCAAGCTTCACACCCAGCAAGCA
Source organism: Cisticola juncidis (assembly GCA_013400215.1). Lineage (NCBI taxonomy): Eukaryota > Metazoa > Chordata > Aves > Passeriformes > Cisticolidae > Cisticola > Cisticola juncidis. Next base: position 405,645 of record VXBR01001490.1, read on the forward strand.
CATCGCAAGTGAGCAGGAGGACGTGGGACTCCACACTGCCAAAATCCAACTGCTGCTTCGTTCAGGCTCTGCCTGTCTACATGCTGGCATGAGGACCATGCTGCTGTTATTGTACCCAACAATTGTGAAAACTGTTTCCTTATCTCAGCACTGCTGGAGCTCCAGAGCTGACACAAAGGTTAAGTGAGGTTCTCTCAAACGCAGAATGTGCCACACCAAGGAATGCCAGGACTTTTTTCTGCTCCAGAGAAGCACCAAGCATCCTGCTTATTGCAGAGCAGGACTCTCCAGTGACACCAGCCAACAAATAACATCTCATCAGCACACTTGAAGCACTACTAGCAGCCAGTCAAACACAGCAACCTCCCCAAGAGCTCAAACATGGAGCTCAGGATTCCTATGGGACCAGACCTCCCTCTGGCAGAAAGTATCAGCAGAACCAAAATGACCTTCCCAGCCTGGAATTGATGTCTTAGTGGAAAAACAGACTAAACAACCAAAAGCAAACTCTAGTAATGACTGCTCCTATCCAGAAAGTCTTGCCGAATTTCAGAAACATAAACCCACAGCCTCAAAAGATGGATAACTTCAGGAAAGAACACCTGAGCAGGAGGAGGACAAGGGATGGGACTGGACTGGGAATGAGATGGTGAGACATGCATTACATTGAGAAATGAGTGCAGGGAAGCTGCTCCCAGAGAAAGGGGTTACCACAGGTAAGGCAAGGTGTCCAGTGAGACACATGTCAGGAGACTGGCAAAGCTTCCTCTGCTCCACGGGCAGCTCAGAAGCTAAAAGCAGCACAAAGAAGACTGCAGGACTTGCAAGCAACTTGTGTTTTTAACACCCTCAAACAGCAAAAAGAAGATTTTTTAGGAGTCAACAAAATGACCGAGGCCATGCACTTGGAAAACATCCCCCTTTCCCCAGGCTGGCAGGGAAACTGGCATTCCTCTCCAGGGTGGGCAAACAGCTGTGGTGAGAGGACAATTCCTGCTGCTCCCCTGCACTCACTCCCAGCTAATTTGTCTTGAGCAGCAGCTGAAGCCCACAGCTAATCCTGCCCACAAGATCCCCCCGCACAGCTGTCATTCCCTGCTGCTGGGGACGCTGCTCCCGTTAACACTGGCTTCCTGTTATTCTCCCAGGCTTCCTTTGAAGAGCCTATTTATCTGTCTAAAAGCTAATGAGCAGAATACAACAGCCTATTTTTTGCACTGTTTAAAGATTTTTCATGGGGATGTTTCCTGCAGAGATTCTGTTCTCCAGCACATGACAAAGTTCAGCTGGCGGCTCGCTCAGAAAGGTTCACGTTGAAGGCAGAACCTTGCAGAGAGAAAAAGCTTTGCTTAGAACTGGGCCATGGAAAGAGGATATGAGAGCTTTTCCAACAGTCACGTTGCAGAGCACACAGGTACTTGGAGGTTCACAGCACTGGCCACTCTGATCAGCATCCCTTTGGATCAACAGGAAACACTGCAGGAGAGCTGTGGAGCAGAATCAGCCTTTTTGTTATTAACAACTCAAACTCAGATCTAGACCAAGGAAAGATGAGATCATACCAGCCAGCATCATTTCCAGAATTGAACTGGACTGTTCCCCAGAGATGAACAGCTCCAAACCACCCTGCAACGGACAATATTCACTGGGTGTTTTGAGGTCTTTCTCAAGGGTCTAAAGAGATACACTCTAAGGACAGACAGCTGTATTTGTGGAAAAGAACGTCCCATTCACACTGGGACATGATTCATATTTCCCACAGGCTTTCTGCTCACCTTCACCAGACAGCTTAGGACTGCTGTCCACAGGCTGCATCACTGGCTGAAAGGGCCAGAGGCTGGAAGGCTCCTTCCCAAGTTTGGCATGACAAAACCAGGAAAGAAACAGCTGCTGCTGCCAGCTCTGGTGGTCCATGGTGTACCACTCAAAGCCACAGCCTCAGCTGGCCTTCCAGATGTTTGAACAGGCCAAGCTGAGCACACCTGCCAAGGCATCCAGCTTAGAAAGCTCCTCACCTCACTCAGGACACCACTATATAAACTCAGCCTAAGGTCACCGAGTCAGAATAAAAACACGGATGCAGCTGTGATGACCACTCACATTTGCTCCAACCACTTCCTTTTCCTGCCGGAATTGGCTGATCATGCAGTTGATTCAAAATATTGTTCATTTACTGTTTCAACTGGCAAGAAACCAGCACATGCCCCTCTCTAAAGCTTGGGATGATGCTCAACTGCATCCTGGAGACACTGGCAAAGGGGAAACTGATGGATGGAAAATTTTCCAAAGCAGCCATTCATTTGGGGTGTGTAATTTGGGATCTCCCTGGATTTTCCAGGGATGAAGTGCATGCATTCCATCCTTGCCCCTTTTCTAAGCTCCAGCTGTTCAGCACATCTGGAGTAAGAGGGCAGGAGTTATCTCTGCAGATTCTGAGCTGCTACTCCCAGTGAGCCCAGGAGAGAGGAGAATGAAAATCAGGTCTCAATTCTGCTACTGAGCCCATCCTGCCCTTTCTCCCTGGGAGGACACAAGCCAGGCTTGCACAGCACAAGCAGAGGGAATATTCTGCCGCAGCGTTTTGGTGTCGTGCGGGGGCCGCAGGCCCTCACAAGCAGCTTGAGCAGGGCTGCATGCCAAGGGAAAGCAGCTGGCACTCCAGCTCCAGAGGGAGAAAGGGATTCAAGCAGGAGGGTTGGAATCGTAAAAAGGCCTTTTTTACGCAAGTGATCTTGAATGGATTGGGGGGGCAGGGGAGGGGGGAAGTCTCCAGCTCTGAGAGCTCTGGCTCACAGGCTGGGAGCTCCAGGGATCCCATGATGATGCTCCTGAGGAGATCACAGCTGCCTGCCTGCAGCCAGTTCCACAGATTTTTCCACACTGGGCAGCAGACAGCATCAGAGAGCAGCAGATGTGCTCACAGAGCTGCCCAGCACGGGAGCAAACAGCAGAGCTTTGCAGGGCTCTTACACACAGAACAAGGCCCTGCTTATCCCCAAGCACACCAGCAGAAGGGGTGGGGAAGCTACCTTACCTGTATCCTGCCGGAATTGTGTCAAGCTTGGAATGTCGATGACATAGGGAGCCAGGGTGGGATCGGCGTGTCCCAAAGGGACGCTGCTGAGCAGCCCCGACCCCGAGCGCCGGCCCTTCTGCTGAGAGGCCTGGATAACCTGCTCGATGTAGCTGCACACGTTGCCTCGGTATGGCCTCCACCTGCCAAATTCATCCTGCCATTCCCACACCGCCACCGCAGTGGAGCTGCTGCCGTGCCCCGGGGCAGAGCCGGGCGGGCCGGGCGGCCCGGCTGAGCCGCTCCCCGTTCCCTGAGCTGCTGCCATGATCCTCCCTGAGGTCTGGGCACGCTGTGACTGGAAGTGGCAGCTGTGCTGGCCTTACATCATCTTCTCTTGGGACCTGCAGCAAGAAACAGAAAGCAAAGGGAGCTGAGAATGATGTCCTGAATTCTCCCACCCCACATCCACATCACACAAGCCATCGGAGAGGGAAACAAGCTGTGACTTTCACAAAGAATGTTCACTGTGGGTTTAAGAGACTCCAGAGAAGCAGACTGGCTTCAAGACCTTTGGCTGAGGGTGAGTGAGGCACCACCACTCACTCCCTGCCAGTGCTGGTAACTTCTGCTAATCGAGGGCAAACACTCTTCAGGGAGACTCTGCTTCCTATGGTCTGTGGTACCCAACACCACCTGAGTCACCACAGATCTGTACCAAACCATCCCTGAGCCACTGCTAATCTGTGTCAGGCAGACCCATAAGCCTTGGCACAGTTCAGACACTCACTAGCCAGCACTGTGCCAAGGCAAGCTGCCATTCTGCCCCTTCCCCATGCTCAGCACTGCTCCTGGCAGCATTACACTGACCACCCCAATGTCAGCTGCCAAACACTCATTCACAGAAATGACTGAGTTACACAAGTGGTTCCCAAACTCTTCACACTCATCTGAGCTCCAGGGCTGCACCATCAGCTCCACTCAGGCTTCTGACCACTTAGCTTTGGCCCAGAATTAGTCCTGTGACTCCTGTGCAGCATCACACATGCAAACAAAGCCAGAAGACAACTCTTAATGCACAGTTTGCAAATCACAGTGTGTACACTTCTTTACCTGAGTGCGATCAGAGCAAAAAACAGATGGGAAGAAGTACAAGAGAACCAGGAGGAACACAGGGCATAATCAACTGCCTGTGCTGAGGGCACTGATTTAGGTCCTCAAGATCAAAGCACACCTATTTCAGCTTCTCACGTTGAAAAACAAGGAACATCTTGAAACAAGGGACAACCAGCATCAGAGACTCAAGCCCTTAAGAGATGATTTGGTGAAGAATAGAGAAAGGGTAGGAGCCCAAAGATACCAGACAAAGACACAAAGGAAAGTGAATAAATTCCAACAGGAAGAGATCACCACTCTCAGCCCCCAAGGGATGTAAAAAGAGCAGATCCAAAGGCATCACATGATCACCCAGAGACACCAGAGGTCTGATATTTGACATTCCTTGTCTGCTGTGTCATTCCAAGGAATCCTGTCCAAACCATCTGCACACACATCTGTCCAAATGCTGGACAACCACTTGGAGATCCCCACGTTGGTGCTCGTGTGTAGGTGGGTTTGGCTGTGAATGAGTGAAACTCATTTTGTTTTAAAATAAATTCGCCTTCTCCCTTCCGAGGTCTCACGTCACTGATTGCTCGCTTAACTCCCAGCAGTCAGCAGGGAGCCGTGAGCTTCCTTCCCAGCCAATGGAAAAGTTCAGGTTTCCCAAGAGGCAGAGCAGCAGTGGGTGGCTTCCACTGGAGGATGCCATCTGCACAGAGAATGACATCCCTGCCGGATGGGGAAAGATCCCACGCTCCGCAGAGCGTCCCATCCGCCATGCCCGTGTGGCTTGATCGCTTAAAAAAAGACAGAGAAGGAGAGCTAGCACAGAACAGACACACCCACACGTCTGCATTTATAAGAGGAAGGCAACAGTTTCCCCAGGAATTCAGTGTAAATTAGTTATGAGCTGCTCTGAGATTTTTACACAACACCCCCAGCTCAACTGGTCTTGGTGACAAACGGCTCCAGATCACCAAGATTCTACCCTGGTCTCTGCTATTCATCTTTTCCTTGTAATCCATTCTTGCCTAACACACCAAGCACAGTTAATTTACTGCTGAAACAGCAAATTAAGACTTAAGGCATCAAATCTAACACCTGCCTCTGCCACTTCTTTTTATGGCAGGTTTCACACCAACACTTTTCCACCCCAAGGACCACCAGCATTGTCCATGCTCAACTCAGAGCAAAATCCAGGCTGTGGCATTTCCTATCCCATCCCCTGCACTAGGTGCTCTGAACCCCAAATACAGAACAAACATGTTTTTTCCCCCCAAAGTTGTTACCAAATATTCATCTGCAGCCACACACAGAGCAGAGAGAGGCTGTGAGGAGGGAGTCAGCGATTCGTTTTCCTTCCTTTCTGAAACAGCAGCAGGAAATGAAGACAAGCAGACACCGCAGCAGAAAAGCCACCTCCGTTCCCGTGCCACCTCACACTCGCTGGGGTAACAGCCGGGTGACAACAGCCTGTCCCTCACCCCGGGGTGGCAGTGATGCTGTGAATCCTGGACCACAGGTGGAGGAACCCGGGCTGGCTGCACGAGAGTGTCGCGTGCTCCAACATCCACTTCCCCATCAGACTGGAAAAACATTTCCTGTGCTGGGACTGCTGCTCCAAAGGAGGAGCGAGGGGCGTATTTCAGCCTCCTGCCAGTTCTTGCTGAAAGCTGCTGGAGCCAGCAGCTGTTTGCACGGATTGGGAAGCTAGGAATGCGGGAGAGCATCAGTAAAACGGAATTACACAAGTCCTGGAGTTAGGGCAAACGAGAAAGAAAAGGCCTAAAGTTGCAGTTCCTGACTTCTCTTTGAGAATCAGCAGCACAAATATTGAAAGCTGAGGAATTCAATACTGGAGCTGCTTGTGTTCAGCATTACACCATAACTGAAAGGGTTTGGGGAAGAGTGGGACGTGGTTTGGGATGTGTTACACATCCCAGCTCACCTCTTTACTCAAATCTCATGGACTAGAACACTTCACCTCAAGCTTTAAAAATACCTTGAAAAGTTGAGATTCACATCAACCCTAAAAGCTCTTATTCGTCACAGTCATGGCTCCAGCCAGAAATCCTCTGGGCCACCCTTCCTCCAGTGAAAACAAAACCCTGGCTAATTCAAGTGCAGACCTTAATATTCCAGCCAGATGCCCTTCACTTCGAAGGTATTTGGTAACATGGGCTCAGAGCTGGAGTTTGGATTTGTTTGGGTGGAACTTTACACCCAGCACAACCTCTGAAACATTTGTCCACATGGCTTTAATTGGGGACTTGGACAGGAAAAAAACTGAGTGTGTTTCAGATGTGTTTTCCAGCAGCTCGTCAGACTCCAGCAAATGGTGGTGAGAAGGCTGGAGAACAGGAATTAAAGCCTTTGAAAGCTGTATTTAATTCTCTGTTCCACTTCAAGAAAGTGGAATTTCTCTTGCTTTAAATGCAGGATGTTAAAATTCATGGGTCTGAGATGATTTCTAAAAATGTCAACTCCTTTTTTAAGTTTCTGAACTTGAATTGCCAGGGCTGATAAAAGTTTTCACGAAATGCAAGCTTGTACCTGGAACAGAAAAAGAGCCTTGGGAGCTCTTGAGCTGGGTTGAATTAAAAATAAAAGTCACCAGACTGGTAAAATAGAGACTTTTCAGCAGGTTGTTCAGAAAAGAGTGCCCGGGAGGGATTGTTAAGCACCACGACACCACTTTGACAGACAGGACTGAGAGGGCAACGAAGAACCCATGGGAAGAGATTACACAGGGATTAGGGGAGCACATAAAGCACAGGGAGGCCACAGGGCTGCAGTAAGACGTGACCCTGTGCAGGAGGCACGACTGGAGCAGCATTAGAGGTGCTCCGAGCCCTCCCCCGACCCCAAACCACCCAGCCAGGATCTTCACACCAGCTGAGCTGGACTTCTGAGCACAGCAAAACCCACTGCTACAGGCCTGGAAGCTGTTGCCAGGTAATTCACACCCAAACATACCTTTCCTTACACAAGCACCCAGCACCGATTAGCACCAACCAAAGAGAAAGAACAGAGCTCGGCAGTAGAGAAGGGTCACAGTGATAACTCCAAGCACGCAGATCCATCCCCGTCCCGTCCTCTCCCAGCCTCTGCTGATCCTCACGGCACAAGGTGGCCGGGCTGACATCCACAACAGGAGAAATAAACCCGGCTGCTCCAAACCTGGACTGCTTCCATTCAAAACAAGCTTTTAAGCGAGTTCCCCTCGGAGGGGGAAAATAGAGACGGCAACTGAGGCGGAACAAAGCGTTTGCCTGTCAGTTAAGCCGAGGGCTGTTTTCGGGCACGGGTGAACAGAAAAACTGAGGCAGCAAGAGGAGGGCAGGTACAACCCACACAGAGGATCCCACCTGGACACGGGATCTCACCACACTTTGTATCCAACCCAACTACTCCTGGGTCCTTCTGGGCACCCAGGCGGGTTATTTATTTGCGGGGAGATCACTGACTTGAGAGGTGAGAACCTGGCACGATGTGGAGAGCCCCTACAGCTCCCCAATGCTTTCGGCTCGCGGCAGGAGCTCCCGGAGCTCCGGAACTACCAAGCCGGGTCCCACCTCCAGGAGCCGGTGGCTCAGGGGCCCGGAGGGGGGAACTCGCTCCTCCGGCAGCTCCCCCCGACCCTGGAGCCCTGGGCAGCACCCACCACCCACCGCAGCCGCCTGCTGGCTCCCACAGGCCCCCACGGGTGCTGGGGTGTCCGGGCAGCACCGACCGCCCCGGGAACAGTGG
>VXBR01001501.1:1481-16556 GCA_013400215.1 Cisticola juncidis
GGGGGGCTCTGGGGGAATTTGGGGTCCCTGCCATGGCAGGGGTGGCACTGGGGGGATTTGGGGTCCCTGCCATGGCAGGGGGGGCTCTGGGGGAATTTGGGGTCCCTCCATCCCAAACCAGTCTGGAATTCTCTGATTCTCCAGTTCCACAATTTCTCTTTTTGCTAAAATCACATTTTACTTTCCCTTCTGCTGCCCAGGCCCATCTCATGCAGGAATCTCCCACTCACCAAATGCTGACCTGCTCTTACCAAACACGAAATCGTTACCAGGACCCCAAATTTAAGGGAAGGATAATGGGTGAGAAAGGAGATATTTATGAACTTGGATGTTTCTAGTGCAGCACTTTGCACACAATTGAGAAATGATCTGGCTGACATTAAAACAAGCCTGGTATTAAGGCAAGGAAGGCAATAATTTCTTACTAATGGATTGTTCCATTTCATTTACATATCTTTTCCCAACAATTTTATGCTTAAAAAATCATTGCCCTTTTGAATTATGTGAGGCTCTTTTGACTGTGAGGCTCCAGCAATTTGCCAGCCTCATGTGTGTAATTAGTTTAATTAGCACTACAGCTTTAATGAGAGGATCAGTGTCTGCTGTGTGCTCTGTTCTTTCCTGGACAAAGTGAAAAATTGCATTTCTTAATCAGCTGCATCTGAAGAACTCTGGGCCTCGCAAGTCTTCACACAGTGCCTGGGGACAGGGAAAATGTTTGGGGTTTTCTGCAGGTCCTTTGCTTTCAGTCCTGCCTGGTTCCTTCAGTTCTGTTCAAATTCTTTGGTTCTGTTCAATTCCCTCAGTTTTGTTCAATTCCTTTGGTTCTGTTCTGTTCCCTGGTTCTGTTCAGTCCCTCAGTTCTGTTCAATCCCTCAGTTCTGTTCAATCCCTCAGTTCTGTTCTTTTCCCTCAGTTCTGTTCTTTTCCCTCAGTTCTGTTTTTCCCTCAGTTCTGTTCTTTTCCCTCAGTTCTGTTCTTTTCCCTCAGTTCTGTTCAATCCCTCAGTTCTGTTCACTTCCCTCAGTTCTGTTCACTTCCCTGGTCCTGTTCCATGCCATTATTGATGATCTGGTTTTGTGTCAGAGGATTTGATTTAACCAGCTCAGATTATTCATGAGATGGTTGCAATTCTGAGCCCCTCAGAGTAGCAAACTGCCCAATTAAATTAAGATTAAAACTTCCTTAATAACCCCCAAATCATCCAGTCCTTCTGTTAGCGCCATCCCCAAATAATTCCCACTGACTTTGGGTTCAGTTTGTCAGAACTGCAGGTTTGGCAGGAGCCACAGCTCTCCTGCTTGGAGCACAGGTAATTGCCAAGATAAAGCATTGGTCACCTGATTTCCAAATTAAATATATTCCAGTTCAGTTCCAAATTAAAGAAAGGTCCAGCTAATTTCCAAATTAAAGAATGGTTTAGCTAATTTCCAAATTAAAGAAAGGTTCAGGTAATTTCCATATTAAAGAAAAATTCAGCTAATTTCTAAATTAAAGAATGGTTCAGCTAATTTCCAGATTAAAGAAAGGTCCAGCTAATTTCCAAATGAAAGAATGGTTTAGCTAATTTCCAAATTAAAGAATGGTTTAGCTAATTTCCAAATTAAAGAAAAAATCAGCTAATTTCCAAATTAAAGAAAGGTTCAGCTAATTTCCAAATTAAAGAAAAATTCAGCTAATTTCCAAATGAAAGAAAAATTCAGCTAATTTCCAAATGAAAGAATGGTCCAGTTAATTTCCAAATTAAAGAAAGGTTTAGCTAATTTCCAGATTAAAGAAAGGTCCAGTTAATTTCCAAATTAAAGAAATATTCTCTTTTGCAGAGATCTTTCCTCGAGCTCTTAGGACAGAAAACCCGGGCACCAAATGAACAAACCCTGCCTCCCACCCTGGCAGTGCAGGTGGCACCTTGACCCTTCCAGCAGCACAAACTGCAGAATTGGCTTTTCTCCCAAACCTCAATTGCTGGGGTGAGGAATATTGGAAATTTCGGGAATTTCCTGAATTTTCAGGAATTCCCTGCTGCTCTCACACAAGCAGGGAGTGTGGGAGCAGCAGGGAGCTGTGCTGGGTTCGAACTGGGGCCCTTCACTGCCTGCCCCAAACAGAGGTAAAGTGATTTTCTCCCCTTCTCCCTTCCAGGACCCTTGGCAGAGCAGGACACTCAGGAATATCGGGTGTTTCATGCATGGTCAAACAGTACAAACCCATTTTAATCAAACATCTGAAAGTCCCCGAGCATCTCCGCGTTGGGAGCAGCACGGGCTGTAAATAATCGGAGCATTAAGGAGAATTTACACCCCCGGGGCCAGCCCGGGAGGATTAAAACCTCCTGGAACCATTTACCTTGAGAAAATGATCAAATCTCCAGGGCTGGTGGCTCCTTGGGAGGAGATTGGAAGCAGAGGCTGTGTCCTTATCCAGCATCAATCCCAGCTCCTCCAGAGACATTTGCTTCCATTATTTTGATGTCCCTGCCCTCTCCTGCCCTTGGAGCACTGGAATTGTGGTGCTGGAGACAGATTCAATTAACAAAGCACAGGGATGCTGACCTTTCCCAGGCTGTTATTCCATCCCTGATTTGCTTTAGGGGGAAAATATTTCTTTCTTTCCTGTATAAAGATGAAATAACAAATAAATAACCCATTGATTTGTGGATTGGGAAAAAAAAAAGAAAAAAAAAGGACAAAAAAGAAGGAGAGGGAGGGCTGAGGTGGTGGAGCTCAGATGTGGCACTGGCCAAGTGGCTTCCAGACTGCTCCGAGGTGCCTCTGTCACCTGAGCGAGGTGCTGGAGGTTCCTGGAGAGTTTTCCAGGGAATTGCCTCAGCTCCCTGGCTCTGCCAGCTCCGGGGTTGGTTTGCTGCTGGCAGAGGAGGAAATGTCCCTTGTGTGGCTCCTCCACAGGTGACAAACCAGGCTGTGACAGTGGCACAGCTCTGGCAGGGCTGGGGATGCAGGATGGGCTCTGGGAGAGGTTTGGCTCTCAGGGGTTGGGCTGGGGAGGTCACTGGGGCTGGGCACAGCCTGGGTCTGTCCTGGGCTCTGTCCTGGGTCTGTCCTGGGCTCTGTCCTGGCCTCTGTCCTGGGTCTGTTCTGGGTCTGTCCTGGGTCTGTGCTGGGTCTGTCCTGGGCTCTGTCCTGAGCTCNCCAGCCTGAGCTCTGTGCTGGGCTCTGTCCCCATCCTGGCTCTGTCCTGGGTCTGTCCTGGCCTCTGTCCTGGGTCTGTTCTGGGTCTGTCCTGGGTCTGTGCTGGGTCTGTCCTGGGCTCTGTCCTGAGCTCTGTCCCCATTCTGGGCTCTGTCCCCATCCTGGCTCTGCCCCATCCTGGCTCTGTCCTGGGTCTGTCCTGGCCTCTGTCCTGAGATCTGTCCCCATCCTGAGCTCTGTCCTGAGCTCTGTCCTGGCCTCTGTCCTGAGATCTGTCCCCATCCTGAGCTCTGTCCTGAGCTCTGTCCCCATTCTGGGCTCTGTCCCCATCCTGGCTCTGTCCCAGCCCCGGTGACACCCCTGGGATCATTGTCCCCTTCCCCATCAGCCAGCACAGGAGTTGATGCTCTCAGTTCCTGCTCTGTCTTTTCCTTCCCATCTTCCCTTGGATCAGGGAACGTTCCCATCGCTCTCCCTGGGATTTCTGCAGCTCTCCAAAGCAGGGAGTTGGGATTGATGGAAATTACAGGCAGAGATAATAACAACAACGTGTATTATTTATAGATCACAGAACCCAGGCTCAGAAAACAAACAATAAAGCACAATAAAGCAATTTTCCATTGCTGGGCTGTGGCAGCAGGGCTATAACCCTGCAGTGTCTGGATGACCATTCCCAGATCCAAATGAGAACTGCAGTGTTTGTGTCCTGATGGATGGAAATGAGCACAGAGCAGGGCTGGAACGTGACAATCCACGGCAGCACTGTTAATTTTCTGCAGCTTTGTCATTTACTTGCAGAACCTTAATCTATTTCTTGTGAGGCTTTATGGTTCCTCCTTCCATCAGAGCCCACAGACTGCAATATTCCGCTCAGTGAGCTGAAATATCTGTCGATGGAAAAGCAGCTCCTCATCAAAGCCCTGGGAACTGCCCTGGGCTTGTTTTGTACGCTGGGATTACCTCAGGAAACATTGAATGGGGAAAAAACAGCTTTTTTCTTTTTTAGAGAGAGCAGAAATCAAAACTTCTAAATTAAAAATACAATTTTTCTCGTTTTAATTCAATAAGGTGTTTTACCCTCTCACCAAACTCATCTGCGAGGGGGGAAGGAATAATCCCTTAATGAGAAACAAAGAAGGGAAATGCTTTATTGGATGTCTGGACTCACCTGCTCTGAGCTCTCCAGGACTGGTGCCTCACCCCTGCCCTGCACAGGGTGGGACACCATGCAGGGATCCCACACATCCCACCCAGCTCTGGGTCCTGTTCCCCCCTCAAACCCACAGGTTTTTAGGACAAAGGGGTTTTGTGCTCTTTGGAACCCCCAGATTTTATTGGGTGAGGCTGGGATGGTGGGAGATGTCCGTGGCCCTGGCAGGGCTGGGAATGGGGGAGCTTTAGGGTCCTTCCCAGCCAGGTTTTCCCCCTGACACATCCCAGAGGATGTGGAACATCCCAGAGCTGATGGAACCCACAGCATTTCATGCTCATTGTCTCTGTTCCTCCTCTCTGTTAAACACAGATCAGACTTGAAGGGAATCGTGGAATAAACTGAATTTGGAGGGATCCCAGGCTGCCCCAAGCCTGCCCAGCCTGCCTTGGACACTCCCAGGGATTCAGGGGCAGCTGCGGCTGCTCGGGGCAATTTCTGTTCCCAATTTCTGCGCTCTCATTAACCCTGTCCTGCCCCAGCAGGGGAATATCCCAGCCCTGCTCCTGGATCCAGCCCTGCAGCCCTCATTTTCCATAAACTCCTCATTCACAGGGACCTGCTGGCACCGGTTCCTCTTTCCTGTTATCTCTGCGTTTCTATTGAAGGCCCATTATTTGCTTTAATCAGGGAAATGAATTTGTTAATGAACTGCCCGATAAGCTTGCCATGGTTAATGTTAGGAGGGTTTTATCTCCCGTTTTTTTCCTTCGGTTATTGTTTCTTCCATATCAAAGAACTAAATAAATACATTAAAAAGTTGCAGCAGCTGGTGGCAGCCTGGTCTTTTGCTCCAGGCAATCCTGGGAATAAATTCAGCTACGATTGCTTTGATGGGAAGAGGAGTTCAGGGGGATTTCAGCGGCAGTAGAAGGCGAGGGGGATTCGGGCTGGGTCCCCGTGCTGTGATGGAGGCAGTGGCACTGCCCGTCCCTGAGTGCAGAGCTCCTCCAGGGACAGGGAACTGAGGAAAACCTGGTTTTATATGGAATTATCTGAGGGTGGGGAACCAGGGAGCACCAGGAGAGGTGTTTGTGAGAGAACAGAGCCCAGAGCGCTGGGACAGCAGGCTCGACCTTGCACGGAGGAGATGAATGTTGAGGAGAGGAGGAGATGGGTTGGGAGCTCCTTTTGAAGGTCAGGATGGTTTTTTCCTTTTCCTTTTGTTTCCCCCCATTCATTTCAGAGAGGATTGGCCAGAATAACAATCCCCTTGTTTTGTCTGGCTGATAATTGCACTGATAACTGAGCACAATTCAAATAATCACATTGCAGGGCTGCTTTAATCTCGGCAGATGCATATTCATGATGCATTAGAGATGGAGCTCCCGGCCCCATTGTCTGCTCCAGACTTTGAAAGCGAACTCCAAACAGATTTGGACTTTTTGTGCTGACAGATCTGCGCTCCCCAGGCTCCCTCCTGCCCCTCAGGCGCGGATCTTTCTCCATCCTCTCCCTCGTGTGAGCAGCACCAGCCCATCCCCGGGTCTGTGTCTGCCCGGCAAATCCCTGCCCTGGTGCTTCCCTTCCATCTCCAGCTTGGCCTTGGCTTGTCCTGCTGCAGTCTGGATGTGCTGAGTGTCCCTGCCCTGCGGGCTGTGCTGGGAATTCTGGAACTGGAACACCCCCAGGAGCTGCCCTGGATCCCTGGGACACACCCAGGAGCTGCCCTGGATCCCTGGGACACACCCAGGAGCTGTGACTGTCCCTGGATCCCTGGCAGTGCCCAGAAGCTGCCTTGGATCCCTGGCAGTGCCCAGGCTGGGCACTGGGGCTGGAGCAGCCTGGGGCAGTGGGAGGGGTCCCTGCCATGGGAATGGGTTGGGATTTAGGATTCCATGATTGATTACAATTCCATAATTAAGATTCCATGGCCACTGCCACTCCCTGGCACCTCCTGCAGCATTCCCTGTGCCTCTCCTGGTGCTCTGAGCACTGCACATCCCCGTTTCCCAGATTATTCAGGGCTGACAGAGCTCTGGATATGATTAAACGAGGATTTGGGAGCTTTGGCTGCAACACCTGAACAGGTAAAGACAACAAACCCACGACAAGAAGCCCCTCAGACCTTTAGGACACTATTTTTATATTGGATTACAGATTATATTCAATTATTCCCTTGATCAGTCTTTAACTAATTTATTGCAAAGATAAAGAAACGCCCCTAAGAAGCTTCTTTGTGGAGCAGCCTTTGCTTTTGAAAGATGTTTAAAATGAAATGTTTAAAAAGCAATTACTCCAGAAATATGAATATTGACACCCCCAGGTGTCACACACCTGCAGTTTTGTGCAGTTTGGAATGAAATCTGTGACGATTTTTTTCTGATCCATTGATTTTGGCACTTTGGGATAAGGTTCAATGAACATAAAAGGTTTCAGTCAAAGGTTGGAGTTGTTGGTCTTGAGGTCTCTTCTAACCATAATGATTCTGTGATTTGAATATTGTGTGTTTGTTTGTTTTTGTTTTTGGGGGTTTTTTTTTGGTGGTGTGTGGTGTTGGTTTGGTTTGTTTTTTGTGTGTGTGTGTTTTGGGGTTTTTTTTTGTGGGTTTTTTTTTTGTTTNCTGGATCCCTGGGACACACCCAGGAGCTGTGACTGTCCCTGGATCCCTGGGACACACCCAGGAGCTGCCCTGGATCCCTGGGACACACCCAGGAGCTGTGACTGTCCCTGGATCCCTGGGACACACCCAGGAGCTGCCCTGGATCCCTGGGACACACCCAGGAGCTGTGACTGTCCCTGGATCCCTGGGACACACCCAGGAGCTGCCCTGGATCCCTGGGACACACCCAGGAGCTGTGACTGTCCCTGGATCCCTGGGACACACCCAGGAGCTGCCCTGGATCCCTGGGACACACCCAGGAGCTGTGACTGTCCCTGGATCCCTGGGACACACCCAGGAGCTGCCCTGGATCCCTGGGACACACCCAGGAGCTGTGACTGTCCCTGGATCCCTGGGACACACCCAGGAGCTGCCCTGGATCCCTGGGACACACCCAGGAGCTGTGACTGTCCCTGGATCCCTGGGACACACCCAGGAGCTGCCCTGGATCCCTGGGACACACCCAGGAGCTGTGACTGTCCCTGGATCCCTGGGACACACCCAGGAGCTGCCCTGGATCCCTGGGACACACCCAGGAGCTGTGACTGTCCCTGGATCCCTGGGACACACCCAGGAGCTGCCCTGGATCCCTGGGACACACCCAGGAGCTGTGACTGTCCCTGGATCCCTGGGACACACCCAGGAGCTGCCCTGGATCCCTGGGACACACCCAGGAGCTGTGACTGTCCCTGGATCCCTGGGACACACCCAGGAGCTGCCCTGGATCCCTGGGACACACCCAGGAGCTGTGACTGTCCCTGGATCCCTGGGACACACCCAGGAGCTGCCCTGGATCCCTGGGACACACCCAGGAGCTGTGACTGTCCCTGGATCCCTGGGACACACCCAGGAGCTGCCCTGGATCCCTGGGACACACCCAGGAGCTGTGACTGTCCCTGGATCCCTGGGACACACCCAGGAGCTGCCCTGGATCCCTGGGACACACCCAGGAGCTGTGACTGTCCCTGGATCCCTGGGACACACCCAGGAGCTGCCCTGGATCCCTGGGACACACCCAGGAGCTGTGACTGTCCCTGGATCCCTGGGACACACCCAGGAGCTGCCCTGGATCCCTGGGACACACCCAGGAGCTGTGACTGTCCCTGGATCCCTGGGACACACCCAGGAGCTGCCCTGGATCCCTGGGACACACCCAGGAGCTGTGACTGTCCCTGGATCCCTGGGACACACCCAGGAGCTGCCTTGGATCCCTGGGACACACCCAGGAGCTGTGACTGTCCCTGGATCCCTGGCAGTGCCCAGGAGCTGCCCTGGATCCCTGGCAGTGCCCAGGCTGGGCACTGGGGCTGGAGCAGCCTGGGGCAGTGGGAGGGGTCCCTGCCATGGGAATGGGTTGGGATTTAGGATTCCATGATTGATTACAATTCCATAATTAAGATTCCATGGCCACTGCCACTCCCTGGTTTCTCCTGCAGCATTCCCTGTGCCTCTCCTGGTGCTCTGAGCACTGCACATCCCCGTTTCCCAGATTATTCAGGGCTGACAGAGCTCTGGATATGATTAAACGAGGATTTGGGAGCTTTGGCTGCAACACCTGAACAGGTAAAGACAACAAACCCACGACAAGAAGCCCCTCAGACCTTTAGGACACTATTTTTATATTGGATTACAGATTATATTCAATTATTCCCTTGATCAGTCTTTAACTAATTTATTGCAAAGATAAAGAAACGCCCCTAAGAAGCTTCTTTGTGGAGCAGCCTTTGCTTTTGAAAGATGTTTAAAATGAAATGTTTAAAAAGCAATTACTCCAGAAATATGAATATTGACACCCCCAGGTCACACACCTGCAGTTTTGTGCAGTTTGGAATGAAATCTGTGACGATTTTTTTCTGATCCATTGATTTTGGCACTTTGGGATAAGGTTCAATGAACATAAAAGGTTTCAGTCAAAGGTTGGAGTTGTTGGTCTTGAGGTCTCTTCTAACCATAATGATTCTGTGATTTGAATATTGTGTGTTTGTTTGTTTTTGTTTTTGGGGTTTTTTTTTGGTGGTGTGTGGTGTTGGTTTGTTTTGTTTTTTGTGTGTGTGTGTTTTGGGGTTTTTTTTTTGTGGTTTGTTTGTTTGTTTGTTTGTTTGGTTTGTTTGTTTGTTGTTTTGTTTTTTGTTGGTTTTTTTTTAGGAAATACAGCCACAGGAGAGCCCCTGATTCCACTGGTGAGAGGGAATTTACCAGCAATAACCCCGGAATTCCCTGTGCTGGGCCATTCTCACTTTGAAATCCACAGCACAGGGTGGGGAAGATGGGAAAATACGTGGGAAAATAAAATTTCCTGTGAAAATTGGCTGATATTTGAGTAGGAGAACGTTGTACTGAACAATCTGCAGACTGGAGTGATGCAGCAGCAGGTGAATCATTCCCTGGAAATCCCAAAATCAGCTATTTTGGGTTCTTTTGTTCACAAACTGGAAACAGCTGAGGGGGTTTCTCAATGAGCTGGGCTTTAGTCCCTGTGCCAGTGGGGTTTTTTTTTTGCAGCTCTTTCTGCGCCCATCCCTTGGCAGGATGGAAAATGCAGGATTTCTGCACCAGCAGCTTTCCAGGGCTCTCCAAATGTGCTCCCCATTATTGTTATTTAATGTTTGCACATAGAGCTCACAGGCACTGGATGAGGACTCAAATAAAAGAGAATTAAAACATATTTTCCCAGGAATGGGTAATTCCTGCCTTGTGCAGGGATAACAGCAGGAAGGAGGTGGATAAAATAATTATTCTCTGTGTACATATTGATATTTTTAATGTGAGTTACTGAGCTGAGTGTGGAATATGGGAAATATGAACCATTTCCCTCGTGCCTTTCTCCTGCTTGTTTTTATTTCCTTCCTGTCTGTGTTTTCTCCCTTCCCCTCTGTCTGGCAAAGCCTCAGCAGAGCAGAGAACACCAATTTATTGAGGAAAGCAAAGCCTGCCTTGTACCTGTGGCCAAACCCTCTCTTGTGTGGATTTGTGGTTAAACTGAGGTTTAACCCTGCAGGATTCCCTCTGTTCCCAAGGCTGAGCTCAAACCAGCAATTCCTAAGGGGCAGCTCAGGGAAGGCTTTAACTTTATTTAATTCTTCATGGGGAAATGTTTTAAAAATCTACTGCTGGTTGAAATGTAGAGAACTGGAATTTTTTCCTCCATTCTGTCTGAGTCAATTAATGGTTCAATTACTGGACACAGCTTTCTTCAGGATCAGGTGCAATGTTCTGTTTGTTCAGACTGGGCCATTAAAGATTTTAGCTCCTGCTTTGAACAGGGAAACAAAATCCTCCAAGGGGGAAATACCTTCCAGGGATTAAATTAAATGATTGTGGGTATTTAAAAGCCTTGAAGGCACATTTAAATTAAAAAATAATAGGTAAGCTATTTAGTTTAGTCAAGTCATGGCATCCTCTGATACAACTAAATCATTTTTAAAGGAATCCCCCAAGTTTATTATTTCTTCCAAGTAATTTTCTGTGTTGGCTCCTGAGATCTGCCAGTTTGTCCCAGGAGCTGAATTTTGCCTCATTCAGGGGAAGCTTGGGAGAAAACTGGAATTAATACATTAATTTTTAATATATTACATGTGTTAGAACAGGAGGGTGGAGTGAGAGGAATAAAGTCTGGGTGGGAGGGGAAACCTGCATTAAACCCCAGCTGAGGAGCAGGGATTTGCTCCCTGTTCCTGTTCATTCCCAAGCAGCTGGATTGATCCAAGTCACTTTAGGGGAAAAACCAATTAATTTCCAGAGAATTCTCTCATTCTCAAAGCCTGATTCCCTCAGCCAGTCCAGTGAGGCTCAGACACGCTCAGCTTCATCCTTTGCCTAAAATTCCCTGGAACAATGGGGATCCTAAGGGAAAATCCCTGTGGGGAGGGAAAGGTGGATGTGTGGGATCTGCCAATAGCACACAGATCCCATTGGCTTTCCCTGTGTCCTGAGGGCACAGTAAATACTAATTACCTTTAATTAATTAGCTGTGGATCCAGGACTGGGGGCTCTTTCCAGAAAGTCCCATCGTGGTTTTGGGGCGAGGGGAGAGCTCTGGGGGCGCCTCCCTTCTGCTCCAGGTTTGCTGTTTGCCTGTCCTGCAGTGAGGAGAGACCAGTCCCATGCTGGGACCAGTTCCAGTCCCATGCTGGGACCAGTTCCAGTCCCATGCTGGTCCCAGTTTCAGTCCCATGCTGGGACCAGTTCCAGTCCCATGCTGGTCCCGGTTCCAGTCCCATGCTGGGCCCAGTTCCAGTCCCTGCTGGTTCCAGTTCCAGTCCCATGCTGGTCCCGGTTCCAGTCCCATGGTGGTCCCAGTTTCAGTCCCATGCTGGGACCAGTTTCATTCCCATGGTGATCCCAGTTCCATACCCATAGTGATCCCAGTTCCAGTCCCATGCTGGTCCCAGTTCCAGTCCCATGCTGGTCCCAGTTGCAGTCCCTGCTGGTCCCAGTTCCAGTTCCATGCTGGTCCCAGTTTCATTCCCCTCACCTCCCCCTGTGCTCTGTCCCCCCCAGGACTGGCCCTGCCCTGGCAAAGGCTCCATTCAATGTGAGGCAGCTCCTGCAGACCCCAATAATCCAGTCCTTGTCTGTCTCACATTTCCCTGGAAGGGTTTCCCACTGGAATTCTCGTGTCCTGTTTCTCACAGGCAGCAGTGTTCTGATAATTACTCAAATGGAGTTATGAAAATCCATAAAACCAATCAAAGTCCATTAAAGGGCACAGATTGGATGTTTAGCCCCAAGTTAAGCTGGCTCTAAAGGCTGTAAAATCAGCTGTGAGAGAACAGCTTCTCCCCAGTAACCCTGGGCCAGTGCCAGCCTCACCCACCTCAGCCACAGAGGGACTGGCAGGGAACAGAGACTGGGACCAGAGTGTGGGACATCCTCACAGCCCCAGAGGGACTGGCACGGAGCAGAGACTGGGACCAGAGTGTGGGACATCCTCACAGCCACAGAGGGACTGGCACAGAGCAGAGCACTGGGACCAGTGAGGGACATCCTCACAGCCAGGATGCCCTTGTGATGGGGCTCCAGTATCTCCCAGGGCTCAGGCAGGAACAGCTCTGGGCAGACAGGGGAGTTAAACTGCTGGAGCTGATTAGGCAGGGGAGATTCACTGCCCTTCCTGCAGCACAGAGACCCCTGGGATCAGAATCCAGCTGGATTCCCTGCCCTGGCTGGGGCTGTGGGGTCTGCAGGGCCCCACATCCCTGCAAAGGCAGCTGGCACAGCCTTGGTGCCAGCCTGATCCACAAAAAGGGTCTGCACCATCTGGTGAGGAGGGAATCCTGATTCCAGCCCTGTTTCCTGGTATCTGTCACCCCCAGGGACTCACACCCAGGGGAGTGCTCTGGGGTTCACCCTGAGTGCTCACCTGACATGAGGGAAGGGGAAATTCATGTTTTGGGCAAGAAAAATGTCCAGAGAGAAAGGCAGTGGTGGTGCTTGGCTTTTCCAGCCTCTGTGATCCTGTGATTCTGTAATTTCTGTGTTCATTCTGTGATTCTGTAATTTCTGTGTTCATTCTGTGATTCTGTATTTCTGTGTTCATTCTGTGATTCTGTAATTTCTGTGTTCATTCTGTGACTCTGTAATTTCTGTGTTCATTCTGTGATTCTGTAATTTCTGTGTTCATTCTGTGATTCTGTAATTTCTGTGTTCATTCTGTGATTCTGTAATTTCTGTGTTCATTCTGTGATTCTGTAATTTCTGGGTTCATTCTGTGATTTTGTATTTCTGTGTTCATTCTGTGACTCTGTAATTTCTGTGTTCATTCTGTGATTCTGTAATTTCTGTGTTCATTCTGTGATTCTGTAATTTCTGTGTTCATTCTGTGATTCTGTAATTTCTGTGAACCCCAGGATGGGGTGACTGCCCTGTTTTGAGATGTTTGCCATTCCCTAACAAAGCACCTTGCACCAAACACCCTGCAAGGCTTAGAACATGATCCATCTTCTCAATGGATTGCAGGAGGAAGTCTCTCTCTGGGAGTATTAGTGACTCCACAACTGGAGCAAATAAATCCTGCTTTCCCTAAGTAATGCAGCTTATGGCGCAGATCTAATTTTAGATTCCCTCTGCTGCCCCTAAATCTTTGCTCCGTGTCTTTCCCAGCTTGATGGAGGGGCATGTTTAATTATCAGGAGTCACATTTGTATGGACAGATCTTTCATCACCAAAGCAGATGTCTGTGGGGTTTGGAACTGCAGAAATCCCATTTTTCCTCAGCTGGGAGTCCCTGAGCACCCAACCCACCCCTGCAGCAGCTGCTGTGCAGGGCAGCACCAGCAGGAGCTGCCTGGGCAAAGCAGGAATTCCCTCCTGCTTCGATTCCCAGCTCCTGGAATGTCAGGAAAACCTTGTCCCAGCCAGTCCTGGGTTATGAATCTTCATCCTCATGGGATCATGGAATGGTTTGGGCTGAAAGGGACCCCCAGTGCCATGGCAGGGACACCCCCACCATCCCAGGCTGCTCCAAGCCCTGTCCAGCCTGGCCTTGGACACTGCCAGGGATCCAGGGGCAGCCACAGCTTCCCTGGGTGACCAATTAATACAATGACCATTTGTGCATTGCTCCTGGTGTTCCAGTTCCAGTCCCATGCTGGGACCAGTTCCAGTCCCATGCTGGGCCCAGTTCCAGACCCATGCTGATCCCAGTTCCAGTCCCATGCTGATCCCAGTTCCAGACCCATGCTGATCCCAGTTTCATTCCCATGGTGATCCCAGTTCCAGTCCCATGGTGATCCCAGTTCCAGTCCCATGCTGGTCCCAGTTCCAGTCCCATGGTGATCCCAGTTCTATTCCCATGCTGGTCCCAGTTCCAGTCCCATGCTGGTCCCAGTTTCATTCCCATGATGGTCCCAGTTCCAGTCCCATGCTGGTCCCAGTTTCATTCCCCTCACCTCCCCCTGTGCTCTGTCCCCCCCAGGACTGGCCCTGCCCTGGCAAAGGCTCCATTCAATGTGAGGCAGCTCCTGCAGACCCCAATAATCCAGTCCTTGTCTGTCTCACATTTCCCTGGAAGGGTTTCCCACTGGAATTCTCGTGTCCTGTTTCTCACAGGCAGCAGTGTTCTGATAATTACTCAAATGGAGTTATGAAAATCCATAAAACCAATCAAAGTCCATTAAAGGGCACAGATTGGATGTTTAGCCCCAGGTCCTGCTCAGTGCCAGGCCAGCATTAGAGCTGTGCCCAGTCAGGCCCTGATTCTCCTCCAAACATTCTGTGCCAAGAACTTCTGCCTCAGCTCCATTGCTCTTCCATTAAAAAGCTGTTCTTGAGTCCATAAATTTATTTTACTCCGACTGCTACATGAAAAGTCATAAACCAATTTATGAGCTGAGAAATGCTCCTCTCACTGCCACAGCGATTTGACATCTGCCAGCTTTAATCCTGGCTCTCCTAAAGCCTGCCTGGGGTTTGGGGAGGAAGGGGAGCCAGGGAGGAGAGGAGCTTCACCCCAAATCCGAGAGGGTGTGGGATTGTCCTGGTTTGGAAGGACAGGGTCTGCTCAGGAAGGCAGGAGCCTCCCTGAAAATGGGAATGTGAAACCTCTGTCCCTGCAGCCAGCCCAGCCTGCTCCTCCTCCAGCAGCCCGGGCTTGGCACTCAGCCCCATCCCACCCTGCCCAGCCCAGGGCTTTGCCCTCAGGTCAATCACATTTTATTCTTTTTCTGCTGTTTTGGTCTTTTCAGCGTCTCTGTGCTCAAATTTGAGGAGAGCTCAGGCAGGGTCACCCCCTTGGAGCCCTGGGTGGAAATGCTGGATCCCCTTGGAGCCCCGGGTGGAAATGGTGCTGTCCTGCCCGGCCCCACAGCCCTGCCCCACAGCCCTGCCCGGCCCCACAGCCCTGCCCATCACCCCAGAGCCTCTGCACAGCCCCACAGCCCTGCCCAGCACCCCACAGCCCTGCCCAGCTCTGCCCCACTGCAGCAGGGCTTGAAGGAAACACAAAGGGCAAGCACAGAAAACATCACAAAACTCTGGGAGATTGTGGAAGGAAGAGGAAGCAAAGCTTCAAAAGAGTCACGGAATGATCTGGGTTGGAAAGGACCTTAAAGATCCTCCCTGCCATGGCAGGGACCCCAAATCCCATCCAGTGCCACCCCTGCCATGGCAGGGAC
>VXBR01001501.1:16590-29010 GCA_013400215.1 Cisticola juncidis
CTCTGAGCTCTCCCTGGAGCCTTCTCCTCCCCATGAATCCCAGATCCTCCCCGGGGCAGGGGCAGCTCCCTCTCTGCTCCCTGGGACAGGACAGGTCCATCCCCTCCAGAGGAAATCCCAGCACAGCCTCAGCTCTTTCCCTGAGCCCTGAGCTGAACAAGGCTCTGAGCTCTGAGCTGAACAAGGCTCTGAGCCCTTCAGGCACCTCCTTCTGTCAGTGTGGAGTGAAAAACAGCAAATCCAGGGAGCCCCCGTTCCTCACTGTGTGATTTTCTGCCTGTGCTGCTCTCTCATTTCCTGGCTGCTCTTTGCATGTACCTAATTTGTCTTTATTACCAGAGCAAAGCCAGGCTGGTATTTACACTTCCAGCAACGCATGCAAGAGACAAAAAATAAATAAATACTCATAAATAAACCTTTGTTTGCAGTCAGTGCAACAAGACATCGGCATTTTCTTGGTGACATCCCCACTGGAAACTGTCACAGCATTGCCCATCATCAGTAACTGCTCTGGAGCTCAGTGCCTTGAGAAACAGGCTGAGAATATTTAAATTTGAATTGTAAGATACCAGTTTAAATTTAATTTAAATTAATTGCAATCCACAGCCAGTGTTGCAGGGACATGAGCATTCTCCTTTGTTTAGGTCACATCCTATTTTATGGAATAAATGTGGGGTTTAAAGGTACTTAAGTGCTTGATTCTTCTTTATTTCACTTGGAATCAGGAGAATAAATTAATTAAGGGCTTCAATTTATTTCTAAATTTCTAAATTATCAATTTCTAAATTATAAATTTCTAATTTATTATTATCAACACAATTCAGTAATCTGAGAAAAGATTATAAAATTCTGGAAAGATTATAAAATTAAAAATCCAGGTTTTGTGCAGGGGAGCCTTTTCCTGAGGGCAGAGTCCCCTCTGGCTGCCCTGGCTGTAAATCTGAGTGTGGGAGCACCGTGGAGCGTGAAGGGTTTTACACAGATCCTACAACAAATCCCACTCCAGGAGCCCAAACACTGCCACGTCCTGGGGCTGCAGAAGCTCAGGAAACACAGCCTGGCCCTGCTCCCACCTTGGTGGGGAATCTGCAGCGCTACAGGACAGAAAATAAAGGCCAGCTCAGGGGAAAGGACACAGCCCGGCTGGAGGGGGGCCTGGGGTGATCCTCCCAGGGAATCCCCAAAACCAGGTCTGAAATCCCCAAAACAGGTCAGAAATCCCCAAAACAGGTCTGAAATCCCCAAAACCAGGTCAGAAATCCACTAAACCAGGTCTGAAATCCCCCAAAACCAGCTCTAAATCCCCCACACCAGCTCTGAAACCCCCCAAACCAGCTCTGAAATCCCCAACACCAGCTCTGAAATCCCCTATACCAGCTCTGAAATCCCAACACCAGCTCTAAATGCCCCACACCAGCTCTGAAATCCCAATGCCAGTTCTGAAATCCTAAAACCATCTCTGAAATCCCCAACAATAGGTCAGAAATCCCCACACCAGCTCTAAATCCCCAACACCAGCTCTGAAATCTCCCAACACCAGGTCTGAAATCCCCCAAACCAGCTCTGAATCCCCACACCAGGTCTGAAATCCTAAAGCCATCTCTGAAATCCCAACACCAGCTCTGAAATCCCACACCAGCTCTGAAATCCCAATGCCAGCTCTGAAATCCCAATGCCACGTCTGAAATCCCCACACCAGCTCTGAAATCCCCCACACCACNACCAGCTCTGAAATCCCCCAAACCAGCTCTAAACCCCCCCACACCAGCTCTGAATCCCCACACCATCTCTGAAATCCCCACACCATCTCTGAAATCCCAACACCAGCTCTGAAATCCTACACCAGCTCTGAAATCCCACACCATCTCTGAAATCCTAAAGCCATCTCTGAAATCCCAAAACCATCTCTGAAATCCCAACACCATCTCTGAAATCCCACACCAGCTCTGCAGCCTCCCAGGCCCTGGGGATGCCCAGGTTCCCCAGGCAGTGCCAGCAGCCCCTGAGGAGGGGAGGCTTCAGACAGGATTTGTCTCACAGCTCCTGGCTCCAGAAGATCCAGAATTTTCTGAGGGCTGTGGTCCTGCTCCACAGCATTCCCAGCTTTATTTTGAAATACTTGGGTGACTCTAAAAAATCAGCTGAAGACACCCAGGATTTCCCCTGCTGCTGTCCCCTGGTCACTGCCCTGGGGGAGTCTGGAGGCTGTGGCCAGGTGGGGTCTGTGGCCAGGTGGGGTCCGTGTCCTGTCCGAGGTGACAAGGACAGGAGGAAACAGCCCCAGCTGTGCCAGGGGAGGTTCTGGTGGATTTTAAGAAAATTCCCTTCTCAGGAAATGTTCCATTCCCCTGTGGGAAGGGTTTTTCCTCCCTCAGGGACCCCTAGAGCTGCAGTTTGACCCTTCCTTTCCTTTCTGACCCCATGGGCTGTGTCCCAATTTGTCCCACCCTGCCAAGAGCTGAGAACAGACCCTGTCCCTCTGTGCAGCCCTCTTTCCCTCTGGAGACCACCTGGAATAAACATCTGACTGCAGCTGAGGGTCAGAGCCTCTTTTGGGTCCTTTTTCCTGTCTTTTGATATATTCCTCCAGGACTGAGCTGGCTTAGACCCCTGTGTCAGAGCCCAGGACATCCCTGTGGCCACCCTGGAGGGTTTGGGGACAGGACAGGGGGTCTGGGGTCTGTACAGGGGGGTCAGAGCCTCACACAGAGCCCAGGAGGACACTGCCTCTGATCCCTGCCATGGCAGTGAATGCCCACAGTGTGTGAAGAATCACAAGCTGAGAGAATTCAAAATAAGCAGGATTTAGTTTATCATAGAATGTAAATGTAGAATCTGGGATTTTCAGTATCTGGGGCTGAAGAGACAAGCTGGAGGAATTGGGGAGTGGCCCCTGTGCTCCTTGTTCTTGCTCTCGTCCCCCATCTTTTGCTGAGTTGGATTTTAGAGATTGGTTTAGAGTAGAAATGCCATGTTAGCATAGGTAGTGGGCATTGGTAAAATTCTGTCAATAAAAAGTGCATTTTGGACGGGGGTGGGTTCAGGGGTGCTGTACATGAGGTGTGGGGCTCTCTGAGCCGCCCAGTCCTGCTCTGCTGGGGATGCCCTGCAGAGCTGAGACAGAACTGAGATAATGCCCCTGCCAGGGAGGCCTGGCAGAGCTGAGACAGAACTGAGATAATGCCCCTGCCAGGGAGGCCTGGCAGAGCTGAGACAGAACTGAGATAATGAAGAATAAACAGCCTTGGAAACTGCACTGGGGACTCAGCCTGTCTGCTCTGGCTCTGGTGTGAAACACTTAAAGCAAAAAACACCCCAAAAACCTGATTTATTACCTCTGGGAACAGCAACCCCAAGGAAACTCCCAGGGAATGCAGACCCTGAGAGCTCCCACCTCACTCCCTGGTTTCACTGAGTTTCACCCCAGCCCTGCTGCAGGATTAAATAAAATTAAACAGAATTACCCAGGCTGGGACCACAGGCAGGTCAGGCCTCTCCAATTCACTGAAGGATCTTTAACCACCCGTCCCACAAAGGCAAACAGAGAAATTAAAGTTTCCCGTTGCAATTCCAGGGATGAGGGGGGAATGCTAAACAGGGAGCGCAAGGGACGTGTCAGAGCAAAATGTTTTGCTTTATTTTTAATTGAAATGTGGTTATAGAGATGAAGGGCCCAATCAGAGCTGGCAGGGTGATTAAGGGCTCTGAGCACACCCACATCACTGCCCAGCACCGCTCCACTCAGCTGAGCAGGGATCATTGCAGTACAAAGCTGCTTTTTGCCTTTCATTTTTTTTAAGTGTTTTCAAAAAAACATGATTTCTCTTTGGTGGAGGAACCCTTTGAAGCAGCCCAAATAGCCTTTGAAGTGAAAATAGAGGAGTCATTTTGTATTCGTGCACCCTTTTCCCTCCCTCCCAAAAATGAAAAGTGTGGGACTTGGTGAAAAATTTATATCCTGGGATAGGCAGGCCCTGCTCGTGACATCAGAGGCGTTTGAGGGAACAAAATGGCACTAAAATGGCACTAAAATGGCACTAAAATGGCACTAAAATGGGAGTGGGGGGAGCTTGGGGTGCAAATCAAAGACCTGGGTGGAAATGCTGCTTAATTAGTGCAGATGAGGAGGCACAGGCTGGGAGGAGGAGGCTGCAGTGCAGGAAATTCAGGCATTAATGGGCTGGGAAAAACGTCGCTCTTTGGAGCTGTCAGCCTCGCTTAGAAAGCTAAAAAATTTATTAAAGCTCGGTGAATGTTGCTTTTCTCAGTGGCCAAGGCCATTAGGAACTCGTGGAAGTGGTGCATGGCACACACTCCATTAGCAGCTGGATGCTAACGCTGCTCTCTCCCTCCTCCCAGCCCAGAAATGGATTTCTCTCCTCTCAGATTCCCTACGAGGCTCCCGGGGCACAGATTTTCCTTCTTTCCTCGGCCTCAGAACAAATGAGACTGGCTGGTCTCACTCAGAAAGTGAAAGTTTTCAGGTAGTTCTCTGCGGAATGATGAAAAATCCCACCGGTTCCAGAAAGCAATTGGTAAATACAGGCTCCTGCTTCCATAAAAAGCAATTTATTAAACACAAATGTTCGGCAATGTGAAGTGTTTTACTGCTGCAAATTCAATACTGCTGGAAATACACTCTGAAGTCAATAACCCAGCAGTAAAAGCAGCAGCACACACACAAATGTCTCATCTTATTCCACAAGTCACCATTCTCTCCCACACAAAATTCCCATCAAAACATCAGCTGCGAATTCTTACCTGAACTGTCCACTTGAAAAAACAGCAACCTGATTTTCCATTTTTTCTTTTTTTTTTTTTTTTTAATAATTCCTCACCACTTAAATCCCTTTTCATGTATATTGGATGTTTAGGAAGAGGGAAGTAGTCTTCCTGGGAAAGGAAAAAAATCATGCAAATAAATCATGCAACAGGAAAGCTCATAAATCTGCATTTATATTGGAAGTAAAACTGAACTCACCAGAGGTGATTTACTGCCTCTAATAATGAATGTGACTATTGGGTCCTTAGATTTTCATTAGCGTGGTGAAAGAATTTATTTTATGTGCAAATATTTAAATACTCGTGGAAAGCAAATGTAAAAATATTGCAAATATTAAGCCTCCAATTACTTCGAGTTATGTGAAAATTCATTGAAAAATAATTTCCTGCCTGCAGAAAAATAGATTGTCAAAATCTGGGGTTTCTGCTTTGCCAGGGAATCCCAGGAATTTGATGGCTTTGTTTGGAGATTGGGTGAGGAAATCTGAGCAGAAATGGGCAGGAAGCAGGTGACACTTGGGACAGGACAAGTTTGGGATTCTTTATGGATCATGGACTCATTTAGACTGGAAAAGATCTGAGTCCAGCCTGCCGGGGCCACCACTGTCCCTGTCCCCAAGTGTCCCATCCCCAGGGCTGTGAATCCCTGCAGGGATGGGGACTCCTGCCCTGCCCTGCCTCCGATTTCTGTGGGAACTCTGAGCATTTCCCAGAGAAATGAGCAGGGAGCAGGTGACACTTGGGACAGGTTTGGGGATTCCTTATGGACTCGTTAGGGCTGGAGAAGATCTGAGTCCAGCCTGCCCGGGCCAGCACTGTCCCTGTCCCCAAGTGTCCCATCCCCAGGGCTGTGAATCCCTGCAGGGATGGGGACTCCTGCCCTGCCCTGCCTCCGATTTCTGTGGGAACTCTGAGCATTTCCCAGAGAAATGAGCAGGGAGCAGGTGACACTTGGGACAGGTTTGGGGATTCCTTATGGACTCGTTAGGGCTGGAGAAGATCTGAGTCCAGCCTGCCCAGGCCAGCACTGTCTCTGTCCCCAAGTGCCACAGGGGACTGTGGAATCCCTGCAGGGATGGGGACTCCTGCCCTGCCCTGCCTCCGATTTCTGTGGGAAATCTGAGCATTTCACACAGGAACAGGCAGGGAGCAGGTGACACTTTGGACAGGATTTGGGGATTCCTTATGAATCATGGACTCGTTAGGGCTGGAGAAGATCTGAGTCCAGCCTGCCCAGGCCAGCACTGTCTCTGTCCCCAAGTGCCACAGGGGACTGTGGAATCCCTGCAGGGACTCCTGCCCTGCCCTGCCACCCCTGCCATGGCTTTTCCTGGTGATCCAGGTGGTTCCTCTGAGGAATTTCCCATCTTACACCTTCAGGTGTCCATGACCTCCCAAGCACAGCAGGGTTTTTATTCACTGGGAAATGAAGGATGATCCCATGGGAAAGGATGATCCCATGGGAATTCCCTTTGCATGTCTGAGCTTGGCTCTGCACTTTTCCTGATTTCCTGCTGGCTGTTCCAGCTCCTTCCCCGCTGTCCTGGGTCAGGTCCAGGCCCTCCTGCTTTTGTTTTTTATTAAAACAGCTCTGCATTCCCAGGGAGGAAATCCTGGAGTGCTGCAATTAAAGCCTGGTTCCAGACAAGTTCTGCTGTGCAAAAATTGAGCATCTCGTGATAAACTTCATTTGAGGGACCTGACAAACTGTACAGGAGTTAAAATCCGCATTAATGGATGGGCTGCTCAGGATAAACGCTGCTCCCGCTGCTGTGTGCAGAGGCAGAGTGTGCCTGATTTGCCACGGAACACACCGGGTATTCTGTGCATAAAACAGGTGATCTAACAGGCTGGAAGGACCCAGGTTTAACAACAAAAGGCAGGATTGTCTCAGGCAGCTCGTGCTTCAATTGGGGAATTGTAACCATTGCACAGAGCAGAGCTGCAAACGGGCTCACAACAAGGGAGAGGCACCAAAACAACTAGGCAAAATAATCTTGTTTGTGTTTGCTGCTCTTACAATTATGAGGGACCAGCTGAAGGCCACTGGATACAGTCCTGGAAAAATTTAGATTTATCAAAAGCTGTTTCTAGGCAGCCCTTTCATGAAATCAAGCCTCCATTTACCTCTGTGATTTGTTTGGCCTCAATCACTGAAGGTGTCAATTGTCTGAAGGAGGGAGTTAATTTTGTGTTTAAGAGGAGATTTTTTTTTGCCAGAACATGAATGTTTAAGATTTATTTGTCATCAGAAGCACAAATTCTGTGTTTTCAGTGGCCGCGGGAGGATTGATGAAGATAATTCGTGCTTTGATGCAGAAATGGTGTTTTTGTCGTGTGTGAATGAGCCTTGCTGCAGTGGCACTCGGCTTTCTGGGAGCTGTAGGGACAGATATGAGAGCAATACACCATTTTTTGCTTGTTTTTCATTAAATAACTACTAGGAGGCACAGAAGGAGATTTACAGTAGTCAAATGAGAAGTGCTGTAATGTGGCATTGGATCCATTTTGCTGTAATGATGCTTTGCTGTGCTATTTACTCGGTGACATTCCCACAAAGCTGCTGCTCTTAACAAGAAAGCCGAGTGCCCTACAGCTAATTCCTGCAAATCCTCTGATTTCCTCATTAAGGCTTTTTTAAAATCTTGTCTTCAACGTGATCCGAGGGCTGGAGCACCTCTGTTGTGAGGAAAAGGTGGGAGAATTGGGATGGTTCAGCTGGAGAGGAGAAGCTCCGGGGTACCTGTGGCCTTTTAGCACCTGGAGGAGCCAAAAAGAAATGTGGGGAGGGCCTGGGGACAAGGGCTGACGGACAGGGAATGGCCCCCAGGGCCAGAGGGCAGGGCTGGGTGGGATTGGGCAGGAATTGTTCCCTGGCAGGGTGGGCAGGGGCTGGGATGGAATTCCCGGAGCTGTGGCTGCCCCTGGATCCCTGGCAGTGCCCAAGGCCGGGCTGGACGGGGCTCCGAGCAGCCTTGGAAGGTGTCAGGGTTGGAAAAAGGTGAATTTACAGTCCCTGGCACCCCAGGCAGGCTGTGTGGAGCAGCTGGTGAGGATGTGACTGCCATCCCCAGAGCGGATCCCCGTTCTCTCCCCGGGATGCAAAATCGGGAGTTGTAAATCACCTCTAAAGATCTCAAAGCAGTGCAAACAGCTCTGGGCACAAACCAGCTCCGTTTGTTCCTTTTGTTCCTTTTGTTCCCAGCCGAGCATCCCCGAGCAGGGAGCGCTTTGCATTCCGGATGGAGCACCCGGGGATGCACAGACAATCCCGGCAGGCTGGAGTGCAGGACAAAGCCAAGGTCACATTCCCGGGCCAGGCTTCTCATTCCCGATGGAGTAGCCAGGGATGCACAGACAATCCCAGCAGCCTGGGGCGGGCTGGGCAAAGCCAAGGTCACATTCCCGGGCCAGGCTCTCATTCCGGATGGAGCAGCCGGGGATGCCCAGACAATCCCGGCAGGCTGGGCAAAGCCAAGGTCACCGTTCCTGGGCCGGGCTCTCATTCACCTCGGGATGCACGGATAATCCCGGCAGCCTGGGCAAAGCCAAGGTCACATCCCCGGGCCGGGCTCTCATTCACCTCGGGATGCACGGATAATCCCGGCAGGCTGGACAAAGCCAAGGTCACCGTTCCTGGGCCGGGCTCTCATTCCGGATGGAGCACCCGGGGATGCACAGACAATCCCGGCAGGCTGGGCAAAGCCAAGGTCACATTCCCGGGCCAGGCTCTCATTCCGGATGGAGCACCCGGGGATGCACAGATAACCCTGGCAGCGGCAGGACAAAGCCAAGGTCACCGTTCCCGTCCCAGGCTCTGGTTTGCTGCAGGAGCCGCCGTGCCTGTGCAGCATTTTCGCATTTTGGTGTCTGGGAACAGCCCGGGAGCGATCCCGAGCTGGGAACACCTGGGGATGTCCTGGGGATGTCCTGGGGATGTCCTGCCCATTGCCATGGCCAGGGCTGGGCTGCGGGCTCGGGAGGACCACGAGCGGCAAAACATCCCAAAATCTCTGCTCTGGGCTGGGTCACACCTCGGACTGTTGTAAATGCACAGTACAAAGCTTCTCGCAAATACAGAAATGAATGCTGTATGTATAATGTGGTGTAAAAACCATGGAATGGTAATTCGTGTGCTTATGGGTTAGGGTAGGTTAAAAATCATAAGTAACCACTGTAAATGTGTTATATGAGAATGTAACCTGAGCTCCAGCCCGCCTGGGAATTAATTCACTGATCCCGAGGCAGGCACCACCCTGGAATTACCATTTAGGAAAAGACAAAGAATTGTCGGGAAAAGACAATAACGGGGTTTAGAAATGGTAATGTGATGAATGGGTGTATTTTTTGGGGTTGTACCATAGTGTTAAAAGTAAAACCTGTATTTTTGTAGCATCTAAACTGGTTAACCTGGAGGATAAAGGGAATCCTCCTGCATTCCTCAATTATCCACATGAAGATAATGATGAACCAAAGCTCCAAGAAAGAATTCATTGATCCTGTTACCAGAAGATGGGGATGGAATTGTATTCAGTCTCGTTTTGTCAGCTCTCTGGGCAGCATTTCCACCCGTGCCTTAATTTCTACAGCCAATTATCTCCAACACTCATCACTCAGAGCCCCTCAGAGATACCAGACTCTTCCTTTTCCTCGTGTGTGTCTTCCTAACATCTTTTTCCTCCTGGAAAATGAGAATCCTCAAATCAGAGGAGATAAATTACACACACAGATATTCATTTATCTCTTATTTATCTAGATATTGTTTATCTGCTTGGGATGGGATCATTTACACCTGGAGTAGGTGTGGGAGGTTTTACTCTGTGACAGCTCTGCCCACACAGGCAGGGCTGGGAATACGCCAGGCATGGAATCATCAAGGCTGGAAAAGAGTCCAAGAACACCAAGGTGCATCCAAATCCCCCTCCCACCTCGCATTTCCTTAAAAACCTGCTGGAATTTGCCCTTGGGTGCTTCAGAATCCAACCTGGAAAAGCTTTGGATCCTCATGGGCAGGAGGTTGTCCCCTGGCAGTGGCACCGAGCTGGGGACAGGGCTGGGGAAGGAGCACCCGGATTTGGGCTGGAAAAAGAACCAAAACTGGCTCTGGCTGCTTCGTGTTTGCAGGGCTTGGAGGAAAGGTGGTCAAGCAAAACAAAGAGAAACCCCAGGGGCAGAGCCTCACCCCCTATTTAGAGAGGCAATTAGGCACCTGTCAGAGCAATTAGCGGGTAATGTGATTTCTGGATAATTGCAGAATAATTGCCCATGTGCCGACGGTGGGTTGGGTTTCTTGTTGTTGTTAAAGCTAATGTAAGTTAATATGCCACTGGTGTTTGGGCTGGAGCCACAAAACACACTTTAATATCCAATTAAAATGGATAAACAGGCGTTCATCCCAGCTAAGGTGCTCGTGGCAGCTAATGGAAGGTGAGCACAAAATCCAACATTTATTTTGGATACAGGTCTGTGAGCAGGCAGCTGAGGAGGGGAACGGGCTGGGGAGGTGCCTGATGCACCCCCTAAGGTTCGGGAAATTCAGGGGGGGTTAATTTGAGTTTTCTAAATTCATATTTCAGAGCTTTAAACTGTTGGCAGTGCCCAAGGCCAGGCTGGACAAGGCTGGAGCAGCCTGGGGCAGTGGGAGGTGACACTGGATGGGTTTAAGCCCTTCCCACCCAAACCATTTTGTCCCACACCCAAATATGAGGAACTGATGGGAATGCTGGAATTGTGCCTCCCTAATTGCTGAGCTGATGGAATTCTGTGCTGACTCCTCGGGGAGGGCAGGACCAAACCCTGAACTCACATCCTCCTGTCTGAAACACCTTCAGCAATCAAGTTAAATCACAGATCTCGCTCTGCATTTTGTCCTGTCAGGTTTCTGCAGGGTTTGCCCTTAAGGGAAGTGTTTGATTTGATTTAAGCACGAGATAAGATAAGCACGTTGGAAATGGAGCTATCGACGGCGGGGCTATAATTTACAAAATTGCAGCATTTTCTTTATTGAAGCTCTGAAAAATAAAGCAGCAGCACAGCTCCCAGCTGGTTGTTCAAGGTAAGTAGGCACAGAGTGATCAACTCAAATCACATAAACCCGACAGGAATTCTCTCCCATCCCCCTGTGCTGAGAGGGGAGAGCTGAACCTCCACTGCCATTATTATTATTTTTGGTTTGAGCTGAACTCAAAGGTTCCAAATCACCAGAACTCTGCATCTGGAGGAAAAAGGGGCTTTTGTGTCCTGGTAGTTGTGGGAGATGTGAAATGAGAGCATTTGTGGGGGGTTCTGCTTTGTCTTTCAGGGAATTGTCTGAGCTTGGATCTTCTGTCTGCAGGATCCTTGGGACTTTGTTAATTCAGTGAAGCAGCTCAGGGTGTTTGTGTCTCTCCTTCATGGAATTATGGAATTGTTTGGGCTGGGAGGGACCCCAAAGCCCACCCAGGGGCCCCTCCCACTGTCCCAGGCTGCTCCAGCCCCAGTGTCCAGCCTGGCCTTGGGCACTGCCAGGGATCCAGGGGCAGACACAGGAATCTGGGAATTCCATCCCCACCATCCCAGGGAACAATCCCATCCCAGTATCCACCTAAACCTGCCCTGTTTCACACTGTCCCCACTGCTCCCTGTCCCATCAGGTCCCTGGAGTCACTCACCTCAGACTGGAGCAGCCTTCCCAGGAATTTGTCCATCTTACCTGTAAATTACCCACTAATTCAAAATGTGTGACTGATTTCAGCTGAGCCAAAGACAAAAATATTTCTTCTAAACGTTAAAAGTATTTGTGTCAAAACTCTGGTACCCAAACTGAAATGAGCTGGGGGATGCCTGACATGGGCCTGAGCTACAAGAAAATCGCTGTCCTCAGTCAAAGGATGAAAAAGATTTAAATTTTGGTGAAAAGTCCTTCAGCAAATGAGTGCCAGGCCCAGAAGAGGAAACCAGAATGAGAATTCTTCACCTCCATGGCTGGGGACAGGAAGGGTCTGCACAGTCCTCAGGCCTTAAACCCCAACCCTTAAAAGGTTCCTAGAGCTGCTCTCCCTAATCCCAAACTGCAGAGTGGGGGGGAAAGCTCAGAAACCTCTTAAGGGATCAGAAAGCAGCAGCACAGATCTGCAGGGTCAAACACTTGGTTTATCAAAGAGGGGGAGAGGGGAGCTTTGATCACAGATTAAGGAGCCAAAAAGGATAAAAACCCTGCTGGAGCAGCCCTTCCTGCAGACAGGAACATTTCCAGGGGTTAGAGGGGAAAAGGGCCAGAACCCACAGGAAACAGCAGCTCTTGAAGCAAAGCTGTGAATAATTAATGAATAAAGATAATTACCGAGGTTCTGGGGCTGCTCCCTGCCAGGGGTGTTTAACACAGGGCTGGGGGGTTTCTCAAGGATGTCCCAGTTCAGCCAGAGCTGCTGGACTGGAATTGGCTCAGGGAAATCCCACAGTGCTGGGCACTGCTCACATCCTGACTGGGATGGGCCTCAGCTCCAAACAAAAACCACATTTCCACTAATTTGCTTCCAACACTATTGGAAAATACAAAGAAACACCCCAGGTAGAATATATTTCCATTAAAAAAATTGTTATGGCTGGTGGTGCAAGGAGCCAGGTGGTTTTTTTGGTTTGTTTTTTTTCTTTTTTTTT
>VXBR01001501.1:47412-59472 GCA_013400215.1 Cisticola juncidis
AAAAAAAAAGAAAAAGGTGTTTTCAAGCCTGGTTAAAAATAGCTTGCTGGAATTTTTTTGTAATGCCTTCAAAGATAGGAAATGACAGGAGAAATGAGAAATCAGCCTGGCTGTGCTCAGACCACAGCCTGGGAGGTCGGGGGGAGCATGGATGGTGCCCCAAACCAGCAGCACAGCAATATTCCTGCCCTGCCTCAGTTACTCTCATAACAACACCTCCAGTGCCAGCACAGCCTGATTATTCCCTGCTCACCCCCAGCCCAGCACTGCTGACTCTTTTCCTGTTCCCCACGGTGATGGGGGCTCTGTTTGCTGTGGCAATTTAACTTTTGCAGTTCTGTTTGGAGTTTTAAGCCCCTGCACTCCTTTGAGGTCTCTCCATCCTTTTATTCACTGTGCTTTGTTCATTTATTATTGCAGGTTCAGCCTTGTCACACACACCGTTTATTCCTCTACTCATAAAGTTTTGTTTGTGCCATTGTAGCCAAGAACTTTAGTAAAACTGCTTTAGTAAACTGAATTTCAGAGAGTTTATTCAGAATAGGACAGGATATAGCCCCTCCTGCCAAGGCCACCACTAACCCTGTCCCCTGTGCCACATTTCCATGGCTTTAAACCCCTCCAGGGACAGCCACATTCCCATGAAGGAATTTGCCCTGATATCCAACCCAAACCTGCTCTGATGGAAGAATTTCTCCATGGAAAGGATTGATGGGCACTGGAAGAGCTGCCCAGGGAGGTGGTGGAGAATTCCAGGGATTCCTGGAGGTGGCACTGAGTGCTCTGGGCTGGGCACAGGGTGGGCATCACTCACAGCTTGGACTGGGTGGCTTTGGAGGGCTTTTCCAGCCCCGGGAATTCCATGATTCTGTGATTGTGACACCTCCTGTGTCCTCACAGGAACACCCCGAGGGTTTCTGCACCCCCAGGCCACCCTCACCGAGTCCCTTCCCCTTCCCTCTCCCCAAACTCCTCTCCTTTGGTCCCTGATCCCTGCCTCACCCCCTGCCCTCTGCTCCTCTGCCCCTTTTCATCCCCTCTGTCCTCCCAGGCTGCCAGAGATGCCCCACATGAATCAGTTAATTGTCATTAACCCAATTATTGCACTGGAGCTGTGCACTGAGGCTGCTCCAGCCCCAAATCCAGCCCCTGACCAGGCATTACAGCAGCTCATTGTGCTGCCTGTGTGCAGCAATAATCCTGTTAGGAAGGGATTTATGGAATTTCAGCGAATTTCAGGGCTGGGGAGAGGGGTTTGGGTCAGGGGTGGGTGTCTGATGGAAAAGGCTGCTCAAGATTTAACAAGTGCTCAAAAAATCCCCCCAAATCCCAGTAAAGCTCATGCAGCACATTCCCAGAGGACAGGAAATCCCCATTTCCTCAGAACTTCCACAGCCAGGACAGAAAATCCCGATTTCCTCAGAACTTCCACATCCATGTCCAGGACAGAAAAATCCCCATTTCTTCATCACTTCCATGTCCAGACCAGGATAGAAATTCCCCATTTCCTCAGCACTTCCATGTCCAGGACAGAAATTCCCCATTTCCTCAGAACTTCCATGTCCAGGATAGAAAATCCCCATTTCCTCAGCACTTCCACATCCAGGACAGGACAGAAAATCCCAATTTCCTCAGCACTTCCATGTCCAGGACAGGACAGAAAAATCCCCATTCCCTCAGAACTATGTCCAGGAAAGAAAATCCCCATTCCCTCACCACTTCCATGCTCAGGACAGAAAATTCCCATTCCCTCAGCACTTCCATGTCCATGCCCAGGACAGAAAATCCCCATTTCCTCAGCACCTCCAGGACAGATCCCAGCCTGGCTGGGGTGGGAAGGTCCAGGTCCAGCTGGCTCAGGGTGGTGCCCAGACCCTCTGGAATATCCCAGAGGAGCTCCCAGCTCTCCTGAAGGTGTCCCAGGGGTGAGAAGGTCTTGGAGGTTCCTTCCAACCCAAACCCTGCTGGGGCTCTGTGCTGATTGTGGCCTGCAGGACCAAAAAAAGGAGTTTAAATGTGAGAGATCCACCTCTCCCTGTGCTCTTCCTTATTTCCAGCAGGATTTATTGCTCTATTTATCCATCATTTGAGTTCTTCCCAGGTCCTTTCCCCTGCAGCAGGCCAGGCTTGCAGGGATCCCACAGGGAATATTTCACTTTCCATGCTCACCTGCCCAGGTGTTTGGGAGGAATCCCCTCCCTTCCCGGGCTCTGGAATGCTGCAAACACAATAATTTAAAGCTGGAATGAACCTCTGGACAATCAGTTAAAATTAAACCCACTCCATCCTGGCAGGAAATCAATAATCCACAAAAATAAAGAGCGCCCTGGGAAGCAGAGCCTGGACCTGGCGTTTTCCAGGATTGCTGGAGCACAGCCCTGCCCACTTGGAAAACACCTAATTGCAGTGATTAGCCCATTATTTGCACAATCGTTGTAAACACGTCAATAATTAATCAGAATCTGCAGCGTGCCCTCGTCAGGGTGGTTATTAAAATCCATTCATGATTCCAAGACATTCGTGGGGATATTTTGCAAATCCTTTTTCCAAGTGTAGCAGATGCTTTCTGTGGTTTTGTGGTTTTGCAGCATCTCTAAGTTTTGCCAAACAAAACAAACAAACAACAACAACAACAAAAAAACAAAGCATATAAAGATAATTTCTCTGTAAAATGCATTTTAATGCATCACTGCTCATTTTCTCAAAGTCATTTTTTTGGGACTAAAGATGCCTGGTAGCAAAAATTATTTGTGATCAGACTGGGTACTGTGCAGAGCCTGATTGGAGCTGCAGGTAATAAAATGGAAACTAAAATATTTAAAGCAGACTCTCCCAAACCAGGCTGCTCCCATAAAAGAGCTCTGTGGGATGTGTACAGGAGGAAAAAAGAGAATTAAAAATTGGGATGGCAGTGTAAATGTATTTTCCCTTCACCCTGGAATGAAATCCAGAAATCATCCCTGGGTTACAGCTGGAGGTGCCAAGATCTGCCAGGAGCTGGGCAGGCTCAGAGCCAGGCTGGGAGCCAGGCTTAGAGCCAGGCTTAGAGCCAGGCTCAGAGCCAGGCTTAAAGCCAGGCTTGGAGCCAGGCTTGGAGCCAGGCTTAGAGCCAGGATCAGAGCCAGGATCAGAGCCAGGATCAGAACCAGGCTTAGAGACAGGCTGGGAGCCAGGCTTGGAGCCAGGCTTGGAGCCAGGCTTAGAGCCAGGCTCAGAGCCATGCTTAGATCCAGGATCAGAGCCAGGATCAGAGCCAGGCTTAGAGACAGGCTCTTTCCCTCCCCTTTCCCTCCCCTTTTCCTCCTCTTTTCCTCCTCCTTTCCTCCTCTTTCCCTCCCCTTTTCCTCCTCTTTCCCTCCTCTTTCCCTCCTCTTTCCCCTTTTCCCTCTTCTCTCTTTTCCTTCCCCCTCTTTACCTCTCCTGCCCCAGGGTGTTGCTGTGTGTGGAATATGTGGGAATGGGATTTCCGTGTCCCTGGGAAATCCAAGCTCCACAGGAACATTTTGTGCAGTGGCTGCAGCTCAGGAGGAGTCACCAGGACCACGAGGTGAGGCAGGAAAATCTGGGATTTCAGCATGGAAAATCTGGGATTTCAGCATGGAAAATCTGGGATTTCAGCATGAAAATCTGGGATTTCAGCATGAAAAACATCCCCCCACACAGACTGAGGGTAATGACCCCAAACTCAAGCCCTGGGAAGTGGCTTTATCCCCAGGGAATTTCCTTATTATTTTTATTGTCTTTATGAAGATGCAGCAGGGATAAAAGAGTTCAATCCAAACTAGGATTTTCATTAAATTCCCTGGTGCAATCCCTTTGTAATGTTTGGGGCTAAATCCAGCAAACAGCCAGGGAGGGAAGGGTTGCAAAGGCATTCAAGGCGTTTTCATGAATTCCAGAATCCCAGAATTGCTGAGGTTGGGGGAAAAAACACCAAAATCATCAAATGAAATGATCCCAGAGCACTGCCAAGGCCACATCCAAAGGCTTTTAATGCCCCAGGGATGGGGAGCTGTGCCAGGGCTGGGAACCTTTCCAGGAGGAAATTCCCAGCACCCAAATCCTGCCAGGATCCCTGCACACCCCGGGGCTGCACTGCACTCTGCAAGCAGCAGGTTTATTACAAGCCCTGTAATTTCCCAGGATATTGTATTTTCCTCTGGCTACAGCCAGCCCTGCTACACGAACCAGTTTGTCCCTGGGAGCATTAATTGTTTAACATCAGATCTTAACGAGCTTTCAGAGTTCTGCCCCCAGCAGAAATATCCCATTTACAGGAAATGCTCAGAGCCAGGGGCCAACTCTGAGCACTGAAATTGTGTTTCCTTCAGCCACTCATTTCCTGAGCCCTCTGAACACGGGCACCAGGGGATTTTTGGCATTTTCTGCTGCTTTTTGCTGTGCTTGGCCAAAACCCTGAATCTCCCACCCAGGCAGGAATTGGCCCTGCTCCTGCACCAACAGCTGGAGTTACTTCACATGCACCAAACTCCTTCAGGCATTTTAAATCATCAAAAATCTGAATTAAACCCTCTGCCTCACCTGGAACTTCTCCTGGCTGTGCAAGGGCAGGTGACCCCAGAGGATTTCAGCCAGGGGCTGGATTGGTCACATCCAGCTCTCATTCCTTAGAGGGGAAAAACAAACGTGCAGAGCAACATTTGCTGCTGGGATTTGATTATTTTAAAGGTCTTTTCCAGCCTTGAAGATTCCATGATTGTAATTTCTGTTGTCCTGAGATATCAAGCTACTGAGACAGAACCTTTCAAAGAATTCCAGACGGGTTTGGGTGGGAAGGGACCTTAAATCCCAACCCAGCCCACCCCTGCCATGGCAGGGACCCCTCCCACTGTCCCAGGTTGCTCCAGCCCCAGTGTCCAGCCTGGCCTTGGGCACTGCCAGGGATCCAGGGGCAGCCACAGCTGCTCTGGGCACCCTGTGCCAGGGCTGCCCACCCTGCCAGGGAACAATTCCTGATTCCCATATCCCATTTAAATTTACTCCATTTCAAGCCCTTCCCCTTTCCTGGAAGGCCCAGGATAACCAAGGAATGACCATTGGAGCTCTGGCATAAATCCTGATTTAATCCCAGACCTGGGCAGAGCAGAGGAATCAGGATCCTGGTGACAGCGACCCCTGGGTTCCCACCTCGTGTTTCTATTCCACGTTTTGCTGTTCCCACGGGCCTGCTGTGGTTTATTTATGCTTTAAAAATGAAGGTGGAGGTTTCACTAATAGGAAACCACCTCCTTCCCTCCCATTGTGCAGTTTCTCTGTCCCTGTTTTCAGCATTCCAGCTGCTTGCAATGCTCATCCACTTCTTCCCTGGAGCTGGAAAAACTTTTCAGGTGCGGCTCTTTCATTTGGCAAAAACCATTTGGGGCAGGCAAAGCTGTTTAAAAATTCAAATGAGGTTTTCAAATGGTTTTTTTAGCTCAGGAATTTGGAGACATTTCCTGAAACACAGAGGTTGGTTCTGAGAGAGTGGAAATGAATTCTGGATGAAAGTGAAGCGCAGAGAAAAAAGGCCCTTTTAACACAAAACATGTTTTGAAAATTACCATTTCAGGGCATAAATTTGGTGTTACATTTGATCTGGAGTTAATGAGGTCTGCTCAGGTAACCAGCTGCCACAGAATTGTGAATCCCAGGATCATTCAGGCTGGAAAACAACCCCAGGACCATCCAGTCCATCTGTGCCCATCCCCACCCTGTCCCCAGCCCAGAGCTCTCAGTGCCACCTCCAGGAATTCCTGGGACACCTCCAGGGATGGGCACTGCAAACTCCCTGGGCAAAAAGGACTGCAAACACAGCAGGAAAAGATCCCAAAAATGCCCAAAGGAGGTGCCTGGAGGAGCTCCCTCCCTGCTGCAGCTGCTTTGGGGCTGCTCTCGCTGGGAGCTCCAGCTCCAGCTCCAGCTCCTTCCCTGCTCCCCCTGCAAGGACATCCCATGGCTGGGAACACCCCCCTTACCCCCAGCGTGCCCACGGGTGCCAGAGCTTTTAGAACAAGGATAAAGGGAATTCCTGAGCTGGCTGTGCTGGGCTGGGCAGCACCGGGAGCAGTTTGGGGCACAGAGGATCAGTGCCAGCCCTGGGGTGGCTGTGCCAGACTCGGGCTGCAGTGCAGGATGTGAGCAGCAGTGTGGGCTCTGTCACTGTTAAACCAGCTGGGGCAGGGCTCTTTGCCCTTCCAGGACCCATCCAGGGGATCTCTGCTGTCCATGGGCAGCTGTTAAACCAGCTGGGGCAGGGCTCTTTGCCCTTCCAGGACCCATCCAGGGGATCTCTGCTGTCCATGGACAGCTGTCAAACCCAGCTGGGACAGGGCTCTTTACCCTTCCAGGACCCATCCTCCCTCCACCCGAGCTCAGGTGAAAGGGGGAAGTGTCACTGATCTAAAATTCGGGAATTCTCGGAGTTTAGCACCCTCCTGCCCCCGGGGGGATTCAGGAGATGAAGAGTCACGGTGTGGATGATCCTGCTGTTTTCAGCTCATTTCCGTGGAATCCATCGAGCAGAAGCTGCTGGGGCTGGGGCTGGCTGGGATCAGCGGCTGCAGGGAGGGAGGGTTTCCCACTAAAAAGAGACGATCCCATTCCGGGGACAATCCCACCTCAGGGACAATCCCACTCCAGGGACAATCCCACTCCAGGGACAATCCCACTCCAAGGACACTGCCAGCTCCTCCCACTCCATCCCTTCCACAGTGCCACGTTTCAACTGCTCTCAAGCAGAGCACAGGAAGGCAGGAAAAACTTGAAGATGAAAATGTCATTTTTAATTCTTCCAAACCATGGATCTTAGACCTCAGCATTGTAAAAATCTGTCCTGCCACACTGGAGTGTGAAGGACCAAATTCACTTTCTGCTCTCCCATTGAAGAGACCATAACCAAGTGATTCTATCAAATCCACCCCTCTCCCACTTTCCATCATCCCAGGTTGTTCCAAGCCCCTCCAGCCTGGCCTTGGACACTTCCAAGGATGGGGCAGATCCATTTCTGCAGATTGAAAGCCTTGGCAGCCCCATGGGGAGAGGATCTCCCCTCTCTGAGCCCCCTGCATCCCTCTCAGAGTTACCTGCACCAACTCCCCTCTCAGCTCTCATCCTCAGTGAACACACAGACATTATGCCCCAAATTTCTTTGATAATTGCATTTTCTCATTATCCTCCCATCACTCTGGGTGCCAGCAAAGTGTCCAAGTTGTTTACACGGGGTGTGAAATTGGCAGAGAATAATCGAGATGCCACAGCTCATCCCAGAACGATGCTGCAGCTCCTCTGACACTGCTGTTC
The DNA here is from genome assembly GCA_013400215.1 of Cisticola juncidis. NCBI lineage: Eukaryota > Metazoa > Chordata > Aves > Passeriformes > Cisticolidae > Cisticola > Cisticola juncidis. The sequence goes on from VXBR01001501.1 coordinate 54,712, forward strand.
CATAATCTGCTTTTTTTGGGTGCTCTCTGAGGCTGAGGATGTGCTCAGAATGGTGACTCTGCTCTGCTGCTGCACGGAGAGCACTGGGAAGGGCTTCCCACCACGGCACTGCCACCAAAGCCACAATACTGAATTATTATCACTCCTGGAACAATTTTCCCGAGAAAACAGCTACAAACAGCCCATATTTGAAGGTTCTGTACATCCCCACGTGTTGCCAAAGCCACGAGCACAACTCCTCCCTTGCACATCCTCCAAACCCAGGGAATGCCAGCCTGGCTTGGGCTGGGAGGGACCTTCCAACTCACCTCGTTCCACCCCTGCTGCGGGCAGGCAGCCCTAAAAATCCACCTTAAAATGCTGTGTACAGTCCTACCTCACAGCTGGGATGTGGGAGGGAAACCTCGGGTGACTTTTGCCCTCTGCAGGAGTAAGAAATCCTTTCCCAGCGTGTTTTTCCTGCTGAACACCGTCCCTGCCTCCAGCGGTGATGGCATTTACACGATTTACAGGGCACTCCTGCAAGTGCCAGCGCTGCTCCCGACTCTCCAAACTCCTCCCGTGCACAGACGGCTCCATCTAGTGTCACACAGGCATATTCCCGGGAAGAAAAAATAAAAGAGGAAAGAGGGGGAAAGCCAGTTGATTATAATTACTATGAGTTTTTTTAGCTGCCGTGAAAAAAAAAAAATTAAAAAGGGGATTTTCCTACCGTGCTTTGCTGTCCAAAGCAACTCCAAAGCAGGTGAACACCAGATCTTCCATCCTGGCTTTGGAAAAGAGAGGGACAGGACACAGGGAATGGCTCCCAGTGCCAGAGGGCAGGGCTGGATGGGATCCTGGGAATCAGGAATTGTTCCCTGGCAGGGTGGGCAGCCCTGGCACAGGGTGCCCAGAGCAGCTGTGGCTGCCCCTGGATCCCTGGCAGTGCCCAAGGCCAGGCTGGACACTGGGGCTGGAGCAGCCTGGGACAGTGGGAGGGGTCCCTGCCATGGGAGGGGGGCACTGGGGGGATTTGGGGTCTCTTCCCACCCAAACCAGGCTTCCCCTTATCCCATGGCTGTCCCTTCTGGCAGGGTCCCAGCCCCGTGTCCCCCATTCCCTGTCCAGCAGCACCCCCGGCTCTTCCCCTGTGCCCTGACACTGTCCCTTTATCCCGGGGCAGTATTCCCGGTCCCATATCCCATTATCCCATTATTTCTCTATCCCATTATCCCGGGGCAGCATCCCCAGCCCCGTTATTCCTCTATCCCTTTATCCCGGGGCAGCATCCCCAGCCCCTTTTTCCCATTATCCCTCTATCCCGGGGCAGGACTCCCAGCCCTATTTTCCCTCTATCCCATTATCCCGCTGTCCCTCTCTCCCGTTGTTATCCCGTTACCTTCCCGTTACTTTGTTATCCCTCTCTCCCGTTATTTTCCCGTTATCCCGCTGTCCGTCTTTCCTTTTATCCCGTTATTATCCCGCTCTCCCTCTCTCCTGTTATTTTCCCGTTATCCCGATATTTTCCCGTTATTATCCCGCTGTCCCTCTCTCCCGTTGTTATCCCGTTACCTTCCCGTTACTTTGTTATCCCTCTCTCCCGTTATTTTCCCGTTATCCTATTTTTATCCCGCTGTTATCCCGCTCTCCCTGTCTCCCGTTATTCTCCCGCTATCCCGTTTTTATCCCGCTGTTATCCCACTGTTATCCCGCTCTCCCTCTCCCGTTATTCTCCCTCTCTCCCGATTTTATCCCGCAGTTCTCCCGCTCTCCGCGGCGCACAGCACCGCCCCGTGGCCCATCCGCGCTGCTGCCGGCAGGAAAATCCCGGGATTGAGTTTTCTTCACATCCCGGACTCTCCATCCCCGCCCGTGCCGGATCCCCGGGAGCAGCGCGGGCAGGAAAATCCCGGGATTGTTTTCCTCACATCCCGGACTCTCCCTCCCCGTCCGTGCCGGATCCCCGGGAGCAGCGCGGGCAGGAAAATCCCGGGATTGAGTTTTTCCCTGGGATCCCGGACTCTCCATCCCCGCCCGTGCCGGATCCCCGGGAGCAGCGCGGGCAGGAAAATCCCGGGATTGTTTTCCTCACATCCCGGGGAGCAGCGCGGGCAGGAAAATCCCGGGATTGAATTTTTCCCTCACTGGGAATCCCTCACGGGGCTGGGGCAGCCCGGCCCGGTTCTCCTGCCGGGAATATTCCCTGGAGGTTTGAGGGAATTCCTTATCCCAGCACCGGGGAGGTGACAGAGGGGACAGTTACCTGCTAGGTGAGGTTATTGAATATTTTCAGTAGCACAGAGGGTTTCTGCTCCTCTCTTCACCATCCTCAGGAATTCTTTAGGGGATTTTTTCCCAATATCCTGACATTAAATTGCAGGGAAAAAATAATCCAGTGGAAATATTGGGACAAACAAGGGAAATATTGCAAAATAAGGAGGATCCAGGGGCAGCCCACCCTGCCAGGGAACAATTCCTGATTCCCAAGATCCCACACTGGAATAAATACAAATACAATTTGTCAGGAATCAACTGCTATTCCCTGCTGCTTTGTTGCACGTCTATAAATCCATTAACAGGACTCCATAAACCCCAAATAAATTCCACTACACTGAATTCTGAAGGAAAACTGAATAGCATTTGGTGTTTAGTATTTAATTAAAGCCTCTAACTCCTTATTTCACCACAGGGATGCCACGTTTTGCTGTAATAAATTATTTTTTCCTACTGACAACTACCTGAATGCATTTGCAATTCACTTAAGAGGATTAATTAAGGCTTGTTTTCATGACAAGGATTTTTTTTTTTGGAGCAATTAAAATCAGGTTTAAAGTTATAACATATATTTGATAGCAATTACTGAAACTAATCCTAGAAAATTCAATATCCATCCCTAGGAATCCTTTAACATGTGGAAGGACCGATTCCCTGCAGCCTTTTGCAGGTTGGGAGAAGCTTCACACCAGTTGTGGGTGAAGTTCTGAGGCTTGGATTATATTTAGAATTTAGGGAAATACCCCAAATGTGCTTCCCAAAGCTCCAAGCTGCTGCCTGAGGTGTGTCCCCCACTCTGGGCCCTTTTTCCAGGCAGCCTTGGGAAGTCAGTGCTGGCCCCTGAACAGGGAGCAGCTTCTGCAGGGATTCTGTGACCTTGGAATTCACCCACGCTCAGCTGCTGAAACAACTGAGCCCAAATTCACCGCCCTGGATGCAGGAAAATCCCAGGAGCAGCCCAGGACAATCCCAGGAGCAGCCCAGGAAAATCCCAGGAGCAGCCCAGGACAATCCCTGGAGCAGCCCAGGAAAATCCCTGGAGCAGCCCAGGAAAATCCCTGGAGCAGCCCAGGAAAATCCCTGGAGCAGCCCAGGACAATCCCAGGAGCAGCCCAGGACAATCCCTGGAGCAGCCCAGGACAATCCCTGGAGCAGCCCAGGAGACCTTTCCAGGTCCCTGCAGGATCCCTGAGGATTCTCCAGCGCCTCCCAAAGCCCCTGAGCATTCCCAGGACCCCCATCCATGGCTGAGCCCCCCAGATCAGCCTTGGGGAGCCTGCAGAGCCCAGAGCTGCAGTTCACCAGTAACCCCCAAAGCTGTGAGGGCTCCCAAAGTGATTTTCCTGTTCCTTGGAAACAGTTCAGAGGGCAGGAAAAGATGATGCTCCGTGAATATTCCCTTAATCAGGGCTGAGCCCCAAACCTGCAATTCCAATTTCATCACTCTGGGATGGACAGGGGTGCAAATAATGAAATCCCAACACCCCAAATCCTGGAACACTGAATTTTAATTGACCTTTTGTGTCTCCAGTGAAACCCCTTTTCATGTGGGTGGAATACAGAGAATATTTATATTTATTTCCTGTCTCTTTTCCCTCCTGCTGCTCCTCAGGGCTGAAGTTGTTTCTCCAGGAGAATCTCTAACTGGAAGGCTGTTCCAGGGATTTCTCTTCCCACTGATGTGGGATTTTCTCTTCCCATTAATTCTCCCCTTTCAGCACAGGCAGCAATTCCCCACTTTCCTTCAGCTCCTGGAAGACAGAAATGCAGCAGTTAGGGATTTTTTGGGATTATCCAACAGGATTTAATCCCTGGCAGCAGGGAATGCATTGGTGCCTCACTAGAGGTCCCTGCTGGCCAACACTGAGGTTTATAAATTATTTCAATTCTGGTTTGGGTGTATTTAGTAAAAAGACAAAATATTTAAGTGGAAAATCCCACCTTGAGAGCTCTGGTGGCATCCCTGGATCTCCTCCCAGGGGGAACTGCAGGCACATTCCAGGCACCCACAAAACTCCCCAGCACCCCAGAGGAGGAAACACCACCCACAGATGGATTTTGTGCCTCCCACCCATGAACCCAACAAGAAAATCAAATATCCTTGGGATTCTGAGCAGGAGGTTCCTGCCCAGCTCACCCTGGGGACTGAAATTCAAATTACAGGGCTGGGAACTGGCTAAGGAACACCTGGAAAACAACATGGAATATTCTTCTTTTCCCACATCATGGAATAAACAACTCTCTCTATTTTATTCCGTATTATGCTGCATTAAAAAATGAAATGAATGAAAAAAGTGGCTGCAGGAATTCTGTGGGAGCCAGGCAGGGAAATTCCTACAAATGGAGCTTTTATTGCAGATAATTCCAGTTCTCACCTTGACAATGTCCAGGCCCCCCACCAGCTCCCCCTTGACGTAGAGCTGGGGGTACGTGGGCCAGTTGGAGAAGGATTTCAGCCCCTGGCGCACCTGGAAAACCAAATGGGAGCGGGGAATTTGGGGGGGA
>VXBR01001508.1:11325-23210 GCA_013400215.1 Cisticola juncidis
GGCGGCCGGGCCTCCTCGTCCTCCTCCTCCTCGGCCGCCGCCGCCTCGTCCGCGGCCGGCGCGCTGGAGGCCTCGCTCGACAGGAAGCTGCAGGCGGTGACCAACACGATGGAGTCGATCCAGGGCCTCTCCTCGTGGTGCCTGGAGAACAAGCGGCACCACAGCACCATCGTGTACCACTGGATGAAGTGGCTGCGCCGCTGTGAGTGCGGGGCCGGGGGCGGCCGCGGGCAGAACGGGAGCCCGCACCGGGCACCGGGGGAGCGGCCGGTGGAGGTGGGCGCGATGCAGGGTCGGGCTCAGCGTCGGAGAAAGGTTTGGGTTGGAATGGACTTTAAAGCCCATCCAGTCCCACCCCCTTCCACTAGACCAGGGTGTTCCAAGCGTGGCCTTGGACACTTCCAGGGATAGGGCAGCCACCTGTGCCAGGGCCTCACCACCCTCCCAGGGAACGGTTCCTTCCTGACACCTAATCCAAATCTGTCTCTTTTACTTTGAAAACCTCCCCTCCTGTCCCGTGTGCATCACCTTGTCACCCTTGGAGGATCACAGCATGCTCACCTGCACCTCAGTGGTGGCACCTTTGTCCTCCTGAGTCCGTGGTCTCCTAAAGCAGCCCTGGGTCAAGGACCAGGGTCTGTTTGTGTGCCCTGCGTGGTCGGGGTGGGCACAGACAGTCCTGGTGCCAGCGCTGGGATGTGCAGTGCCCATCAGGATGTGTCCCTGGCCTGGAGGGAGAAGGTTGGTGTTGGCAGGAGGTTCAGCACAGCAGTGTTGTCTCTGCTGCTTTGGGAAGCTTTGACTCTTCTTTTGGGAGTTCAAGGAAGCTTTGGTTGGCAGGAATATGGAGATAACATTCCTACCCCAAAGTGTCGATTTGTTGTGTGCTGAACCTTTTGGAGAATTTGGGAGAGTTGGGTTTTTCTATCAAGGAATGCAGAAGATCCCCTTTCCCCAGAGTTTGATCTGTTTTGTCTGTACTCCGTGGAATTAAGGAGAGGAAGGTGAGAGCCTTGGAGGAAGCACCCTGGGTCCTCCTGCCTTGCTGTCACTACCATCTCTCCTGGAAATCCTCCTCCCCTGGACACCCCTTGGCACTGTGGCATCATCCTTGGGTTCTTCCCCTTCTGCTCCAAGTGCAAACTCCACCCCATCTCTCCTTGGCATGTGCCAGCTCCTCTGGACTTGGCCCTCCCACAGCTGTCCTGGCTCTTCCCAAGGCCCTCAGTGCTCTTCCATCACACCTTCCTCCTTCCCAAGCTCACCAAAAGCCTTGAACTGTTCCCACTGCAGGTCCCTGGTTCTGTTTCTGCCATGCCCTGGCCCGTGGTTGTTTGGTTTAAGCTGGGAGGAGCTGTTCACCCACTGGATGTAGCCTGTTGCATCTTGGACCCAGAGACACCTGGGTTTTTTGTGGATCATGGCTTTCCTATGGATCTTTGCTTCTGTGTGGTGTTGGGTGTATCTTGGTTTATAACCTGTGGCTCTAACTTTGCTCTGGGTGCTTTGTATTGTCAGGCTGGAGCCCTACTCCAGATTTCTTTCTGCTGTGTAGATGCTGGGTCGTTTCAATCTAAGGTTTATAGTTCTTTGAAATGTATCTGATGTTATTAAGATCTGGAATCGTTGCTCTCTGCTGGTGAAACATCCCTGGGATGGAGGGAGCATCCAGCAAGCAGCAGGAGGATTTGCACTTGAGCACTGGGTTTGACTAAATTGCAGAACCCCATTCCATGGGATGATGATCTGAGAGAATGTCAAGGCTGGTGTTTTGGAGAGCTGGCTGCAGATTGTTTTGGAGCACCAGACGAGTGCAGCCGTGCTCCAGTTGAATTCCCAGCCCTCTGGGCAGACCAGAGCCCTCTGTGCTCCAGAAAACCCAACTCAGCCTGCCCTGTCAGCATGTTCAGGGCACAGGTTGGGAGCAACAGGTTCTGCTCATGAGTCTTTGGCTCGCTGGGTCTGTGCTGGAAAAGCTCCTCCTGGGATGGGAAAGCTGAGGCTCTGAGAGGAGCAGGGTCAGGGACAAAATCTTGTCCTGGCATGGGAGAGCTGGGGCTCTGAGAGGTGGCAGTGCCCAGAGGAGCAGGGACAGGGATAAATCTCCTCCCAGGATGTAGGAGCTGGGGCTCTGAGAGGAGCAGGGTCAGGGACAAAATCTTGTCCTGGCATGGGAGAGCTGGGGCTCTGAGAGGTGGCAGTGCCCAGAGGAGCAGGGACAGGGATAAATCTCCTCCCAGGATGTAGGAGCTGGGGCTCTGAGAGGAGCAGGGACAGGGATAAATCTCCTTCTGGGATGTGGGAGCTGGGGCTCCCTGCAGAGTGGCAGAGCCCAGAGGAGCAGGGACAGGGATAAATCTCCTCCCGGGATGTGGGAGCTGGGGCTCCTGCAGGGTTGGCAGCTGCTGGCAGTGACTCCTGGCTTGGCTCTCAGGCCTTTGCTGTGTCCTGGGGCAGGCACAGAGGGGGACAGGGCTTCAGGAGCAGAATCTTCCCAGGGGCTCTGTCCCTGTGCCCTTCTTTGCCCCAGTCTGGAGTGGTGCTGGAGGGCACAGTGCCAGGGGAACCGGTGCCACTGGCAGGGGCTCAGGGAGGCTTAGGGACATCGACCCACGGGGATTTGAGGACCCATCCCAGCTAAGCCTTTCCTTGTGTCCTCAGCTCTGCTTCCACTCAGAGGACGATCTTCTGTGCAGGATCTTCCTTTTGAATTGTGTTCCCTCCCTGATGCTGGGAGGGCAGCATGGGCAGAATGTTTCTGCTGGGAGCTTTTTCAGGTTGTGAGTGAGGGGTGAGCTCTCACCCGGGGCTCTGCACTAGAAGGATGCTGAGCTTCCTGAGAGGAATCCTGGAGACCAGGAAAGCTCCAAGGTGTAGCTGTGCTCTGGGAAATGGCTCTACCAATGTAGGGACAACTGGAAAATGAAGCAGGATAGAGAACTGTGGGAGCTGTAGATAAAAACTAATTCTGGTTGCAGACGGAGGTGACACGGGCAGGTGAAAGGTGACAACACACGGGCATGTGAAGTAACACTGTCTCTTGGCACTGTTCCTCTACTTTAATCCTTGGGAATGTCCTTTAGTGGAGTGAAGGAGCTCATTACCATCATTAGCATGTGGATGAGCTTCCCAAGTTTACCCACTCCGAGGAGAGGGTTTGATGAAGTAACTCAGTTTGGAGCTTTTGAGCTCCAAAATCAACTTCTCAAAAGCTCCAGAAATGAGGAGGGTCAGAGGAGCAAGCACAGCTGGAGGAGTCTGGAAATCATTTGTAAATGGAAGATGTCCTCTCTAGTCCCCAGGGTTTGCCTGCTGGAGCTTGGAAACTCTGAAGCTTCCCTGAAAGTGGCACTGAAGTGTTGGGATCAAGGTGTGGCTGTTGTGGTTCTTCTGACTGATGCTGACTCTGAATTTTCTTTTGCTCTCAGCTGCTTTTCCTCATCGGCTGAACCTTTTTTACTTGGCCAATGATGTCATACAGAACTGCAAGAGGAAAAATGCCATTGTCTTCCGGGACACCTTTGCAGAGGTGCTTCCTGAGGCTGCTTCATTAGTGAAGTGAGTAACGAACTAACGGGCTGCTGGGAGTGTCTCAAAAAGGGGGAATTTCTCTTCTGCATCTCCAACTCTCCAAAAACATCAGCAGAACTTAAAGGATTCTGTTGGAGCAGCTGTGTGTCTGCAGAGTGGGCCAGAGCAGGCATGGGCTGGGTTTTAATTTGCACAGGGGGGTGCTTTGGGTCAAATTCTCCCCAGTATCCTGCAGTCAGAGGGTAAAGAATAAAGAACTCTTGTCTTCCAGGGATCCATCCGTTTCCAAATCCATCGAAAGAATCTTTAAAATCTGGGAGGACAGAAACGTGTACCCCGAGGAAACCATTTTGGCACTGAAAGAAGCACTGAGTAAGTTCCTTACCCTTTGCATTTCTCACCTTACAAACTGCCACGTGAGCTCGCTGAACTTGTAGAAACAGTCTGGGGTCACTGAGGGGAACGAGGGGCATTTGCACCTGGCACAGGCTGTAACACAGCCGGGTGTGGGACATGAGCAGCACTGGATTCTCCTGCTTTACCTCTTTTGTACCTTTCTTGAGGCAGCTGTGAATTCTTTCACGTGAGCTGGAACTGCTCCAGCTGAGAGCAAACAGAACATGAGGCTGAAATGGTCCCACACGTCCTGCCCAGGGTGCTCTGGCTCTACCTCCAAGTCCTACTGAGTGTTAGGCTGGCTTAAATAATTATATTTGTGGGGTAGGAAGAAGCAGAAGCAAAGCTGGAGGGTGAAGAGTCCTCAAGTCCTTAGGGAAGAAACACTTGGAGTTGGTTAAAAGCAGGAATTAGCAGGACAGTACTTGAAGGAAATCAGTCCAGGGTTTGGTTTTACTCATCACTGAGAGCTGAAGGTGCTCAGGGAGCCCTCAGGTGTGGTCTGAGGTCGGTGGCCATCACAGCAGGAGCGTGGTGTCTCGGGTCAGGCTGTGGCACCAGGACAGGCTTGAGCTGGGTGTTGCATGCTGACAAGTGACGTTTGTGCTTTTGCTCTGAAATCCCTCATGTCTGTATCCTGAAATCAGGACTGTGAGGTTTCAGGTAAATCAGGTATTGTGGCTGCTTTCACAGCACTTGTCTGTTCAATGCTGATTCCATTACAGCCTCCCTAAAGAGTTTCATTTTTAGATTCCTTGTGTTTTCCCTTTTTACTGTGATTTTTGAACTGCCTTAGTGTAAGGGCAAACAGAAACTTGATTTAAAAATGGCAGACCACCCCCAGGTTGCTGCATTCCTGAGTAAACTGAGGTTGTCTTGGGCATCCAGCAGCTCCTCTAAGGAAGTTGGTCGAGGTGTTTTAAAACAAATTTCTGTTCACTCTTTCACCGTGCAACTGTATGGCACCAAAAACCAGATTTTGACAGGAATCCCATAATGCCAGACTGCCAAAAATGAAATGTTTTCCAGGTACCACTTTCAAAACTCAGAAGCAGCTGAAAGAGTCTCTGAACAAACCGAATAAGCCGTGGAAGAAATCACAAAGTAAGGAACCACTGTGAACTCTGTGCACTAATGCAGAAATTGGCTGCTCGAGGGGCAGAAAGGCTGAGCCCAGCATGGGCTGAGCCTGCAGGCTCAGAAGGGCCCCAAGATGTGCACACCAAGGAGATGCTGGTAGAAAACAACTTTCTAAAGAAAAGAATGAGGCAAAAATAAGATCTGAGAGCAGAGGTTGTGGACAGGAGAGGAAAGAGCTGGTGGAACTCTTGGAAACTGCTCTTAGACTGGTCAGAGATGGAGAGAAGACAGAGGAAGCAGGAAATGGACATTCCCTTCATGCTCAGGAACATTCCTACCTCCAGCAGCTGGGCTGGGAGGAGGAACCTGGAGCTGGGAGTTCAGGGACAGGATGTGACAGTCCAGCAGTCCAGAACCCAGAGCAGCAGGAGAGAATTGATTACACCAGAGTGACCTTAATGATCTCATTTTGCTCCAGCACCCTGAGTGGTCCCCACAGAGGTGGGGAGATGTCAGGTGTGACGTGTGGGACATCAGGTATGGCCATGGGACATCAGGTGTGACGTGTCACATGTCAGGTGCATGAGTGGCACAGGGTGACATCAGCAGGTTAAAAGAGTTGAGGAGTGTTTATTATTGTGTTTATTATTTGGTTTTCCCAGACAGGACTGGGCTCTATCCAGCGTGGATGGAGGGTTTAGTGCTTTGCTTCTCATCAGCTCATTTTGTCTTTCCTGTTGCTCCTGTTTTGTCCAGAATCTGATGGATTCAGTCTCTTCCCAGCAGCTGTGACAGTTGTTGAGGCTCTGAGCATGGTCAGACCTAGGAAATGCCCAAGGGAGCCCCTGCCCACAGGAAACCTGGGCTCTGTGTCAGCTCCAGGTCTGGCACTTTGGGAATAACATTCCCTTCCTTGGAGAGAGGTGTGACTGCTTGGATAAGGCTGTTAGATGGACCATCCCAGGGACTTGTCTTCCTGAGGAAAAGGTTTGCCCAGGAAATGTTCAGAGCATGTGAAAAAGCAGCAGTGTCACTTGTTGAGCTTGGTTCCAGCCCAGTTTTGTGTGTCCATGTCCCCATGAGCTGCCAGGAGCCCGGACCACTGAGGGACCACATGCATGGAGGGGAGGATGTGATGGGTAACACATAAAGTTATCTAAAAAAATATCTTTTATTCGGCTGCCTTTTGTGACTGACTTCCCATCAGGATGCGATTCCTTCATTTCTTCACAATTTTCCTTTATCCCCACAGCCTCCACCAACCCAAAAGCTGCTCTCAAGTCCAAGATTGTTGCTGAATTCCGAGTAAGTCTGTGACCCATGGCACTGACCCTACCTTGGGGGTTTTTGTGTGGGATGACCCCAGGCCCAGGAGCCACGGGGGACCTGGAGGTTGTGTCACCCACAGGGCCAACATGGGTAGGACATCCTTGTGAAGGGGAGAGTGGGGTGGCTGAAGAGTTGGTGGCAGGAAATCAGTCTAAATTCAGTCCCCTGACAGAGTGGGACATGTTCATGAAAGGCACCTGTGGAGTGAAATGGGGAGCAGATAAAAAAGATCTATCCCTGCTCTTAACCAGGAGATTTGTGAAATTACAGCTCCTGCCTGAGCCCAGGTTTGCTCACTGTGAGATCTGAGGTGAAAAATCCCGGGATCCCAAAATCCCAGGGACATGGTTCCTGGGTTAGCTCCTGCTTGGAAGCAGTCTGGAACAGAGAGGAGGCAGGGCATCTCTTTCCTGGAATGTGATCAAGATTTTTTCTTGACAAACTTTTCCTGTTTGCTCTGTTCCAGCCCCAGTCCCTCATTGATGAGCTGCTGCTGTACAAGCGCTCGGAAGATCAGATTGAGCTGAAGGAGAAGCAGCTCTCCACCATGAGGGTGGATGTCTGCAGCACTGAGACACTCAAGTGCTTGAAAGGTAAAGCCCTGAGGGCACCAGAGGTGCTGTGGGAGCTCCTCAGTTCTGTCAGGATGGGAAATGCCAGAATTTATATCTGGAAAATGCCGGAATTTCAGAGTGGAGTTAAGAACCAGCAATCAGGAGCCAAAAATCTTGGTTAGTTTGAATTTCTGTGGAAACTCTCGGGTGCAGAGCTCAGACCAAGCAAATGACTGTCTGAAAATCAAAACTCTTCCAGCAGCCAGGTCTCCTCCTGCCAGATCCCAGTGGATAACCAGGGTGGTCTGGGAGTGTCCAGCTCCATTGTCCCTCTGTCCTGGGTGCTGTCACTGTGGTTTGGCATGTGGCAGCTCCCTCCCATGGTGTTCATCTCCCTGCAGACAAAACAGGAGGGAAGAAGTTCTCCAAGGAGTTTGAGGAAGCGAGTTCAAAGCTGGAGGAATTTGTCAATGGCTTGGACAAGCAGGTGAAGAACGGCCCCTCGCTCACCGAGGCGCTGGAGAACGCTGGGATATTCTACGAGGCACAGTACAAAGAAGTCAAGGTGGTGGCAAATGTAAGTGTGGCTTTCCTGGATCCTCCACAGGTGGAACAGCACCAGCCTGTGTTCCCTGGGCACCTCAAGGCTGGAAAAGGCCTCATCTCTCCATTCCCAAACCAAAAATTTTGTGGGGTTGGTCTAAGGGTGGTTTCCAAAGAGAGCAGGATTGGGCAAGACAAGGATATTCTCTCAAAATCCAGCAGTTGGAAGCTCAATTTGTGTGTGTTGCTGGAATGTTGGATTCCCTCTAGATTCTTAAACAGGGCAAAATTACAATTAATGTGACAAATCTGGAATTCTGGGCACTTGGGATTTATGTCAGAGCCAGATGAGCAAAGAAAGGACAGTAGTAAAGTATAATAAAAACAACCAACACCCTCCAGACCCTACCAAAAGCCCCAGATGGGCAGAACATATTTCTTAAAATACAGAGGGGATTATGAAAATTGTTTTAAGTCAGTGGAAAAAGGTTTTATCCTCCTCCCCACTTTTTGTGGCTGTTGCCTGTGAGCCCCATGGAGAAGCCGAGTTCTTAGCACAGCAGGGATTTGGAATTGGTTTTCTCAGACTTTGTTGCTTCCTTAAGGAAATGACTGAGGCATGAAAGATCCCCAGTGCAGTGTCCTTCCTTCCTTCCTTAGGCCTATAAAACATTTGCTAACCGAGTGAGCAACCTGAAGAAAAAGCTGGACCAGCTGAAGGCAACTCTGCCTGACCCCGAGGAGTCTCCTGTGCCTTCTCCCAGCATGGACGCCCCGTCCCCGACGGGCTCCGAGTCCCCTTTCCAGGGCATGGGGGAGGAGGGCAGCGCCCGCTCCCCGGCCCCTGGGGGCCGCAAGGGGGCTTCTCCTGAGCCTGCAACGGATAACCGGGACGTGGAGGACATGGAGCTCTCTGACGTGGAGGATGACACCTCTAAAATCATCGGTATGTGATTGTCCTGGGGGAGTTGTGGGAGAAACCAGGCTTCTCCAGCTTGGTTTGGGATGTGGAGGAGGCACAAAGCCTGTGCTGGGCTGTGGGCTGAGGCTGTTGGGTTTGAGTCTCCTGGCAAGGAAATCCCAGTCCCAACTGTGATGATTTCCATCTCCCAAAACACCCAAGGTGTTTTTACATCTGTGGGAATCAGAACTGATGTTCCCTGAGACTTTTGAGGGGACTGAGTGACCTTCCTGCTTTTGTTCCCCCCTCTCCATTGCAGTGGAGGAGAGGAAGGACAAACAGGCTGCTCCAGCCCCTGCCAAGACCGAGAGTGTCCCCAAAGTGGTGCCAGCGGCTGCTGCGGCCGCCACCGCCCCGGGGACAGCGGCGACACCGGCGCCTCCAACGCCGCCGGCCCCCAAGGTGGTGAGCACAGCTCCCATCCCCCTGGCACCAGCACTCGCCTTACCCAACCTGGCCAACGTGGACCTGGCCAAGATCAGCTCCATCCTGAGCAGTCTGACGTCGGTGATGAAGAGCACAGGTGAGTGCTGAGCCAGGCCCTGCACTAATGGAGCTGGGTGATCATTTAAAGCTCTAATTGCCTCAAAGAGAGTGAGTTACTGCTCTCAGAGCTCTGTTTCAGTCTCTGGCACATTGTGTCACTTCCTGAGCCTCTCCTTTCTCACGCTCCGTTGTGCCTGTGGGAAATGCTGAGTCAAAGCACAGGCACTGCTGAAGCAGCACAGGTGAGTGGTGTCTGCTCCTGCCCCAGGTGTGAGCCCCGCCTCGAGACCTTCGCCAGGGACCCCGACCAGCCCCACTGCTCTCACCACTGGCCTGAAGACTCCTGTCCTGGGCACTGCGTCTGCTCCTTCCAATCCATTAGCAAATATCCTCTCCAAAGTTGAGATAACTCCGGAAAGCATTCTGTCAGCTCTCTCCAAAACCCAGACTCAGACGGCACCAGCACTGCAAGGTACTGGGGTGGGTGTTGGAGGAGGGCTGGCAGGTGTCTGAGGGAATGGCCAGGCTGAAACGTGCTGCTCTGCTTGTCCTAAAAGGAGAACAGAGGAAGAAAAGCTTCATTGAAATGTTTTACGTCTCTGGCACGTGTGGATTGTCATTCTCAGGTAGCACAGGTGTCACGGACCAGTGAGATCTGTCACTTCCTGTACTTCCTGCTTGTGCTGTGGCCAAAGCAAACGTATCTGGAACCTGCCCCAAACAGAACAGGAGACCAAGAGGCCTCTGTGTTTTCTGTGTGGGAAAGCTGCTCAGAGGTTCTGCTCCCACTCTGGCACCTTGTCAGGGTCACCTGGCCAGCAGGGCAGGGTTTCCCAGTCCTGGCTGCAGACCAGGACGAGTTCTTACCCACCTGACTTGATGGTGTAATTTATGTTTGTAGATCAATCCAAGCCTCTGGCAGGCTGCACCTCACTCAGTGCTAATGTCAGTGCAGGAAAATCCAGTCCTCTTTGTGGATGAGACTGGGGGGCGTCAAGGAACAGCATCTTCAGCATAGGAGCCTTTCCCATGGCAGTGGCTTGGGGTGATTTGCTCTGCCCTCAGTGCCTGATGCAGCAGTTCTGTTTTCCAGGGCTCTCATCCCTGCTGCAGAGCGTGGCTGGGAGCACCGTGCAGTCAGGAGAAGCTGCCCCACAGAGCACCTCGGCGTCGCCAGCCAACACAGCCGTGCCCTGCATGAAGGGGAGGAGTGTCCCCTCCAATCCGCAGTCCTTTATAGCCAAAAGCTTTGGTTATTCTCCAAACTCAACCACCGCAGAGGTTTCCTCCACTTCGGTCAATAAGGCTCCTGTTGGACATACCCCAGCACTGTCAAGCTCTGGTTTTAAGCCACCAACTAATTCCCTGGGATTTTCCAGTTCCCACCCTACCAGTCCTTCCTCCCTTTTGCCAACAGAAACCTCACTGGGTCAGTCCTCCGAAATTTCAAAAGCCAAGCTGGAATCAGAACCCCCTTCCCCCAGCTTGGAGATGAAGATACACAATTTCCTGAAGGGAAATCCTGGCTTCAGTGGCCTGAACTTGAATATTCCCATCCTCAGCAGCTTGGGGTCCAGCATGGCAACAGAGAGCCACAGCTCTGACTTCCAGCGTGGTCCCACCAGCACCTCCATGGACAATGTGGACGGGACACCAGTGCGGGACGAGCGCAGCGGGACGCCCACACAGGACGAGATGATGGACAAGCCAACGTCCAGCAACGTGGACACGATCTCCCTGCTGTCAAAAATCATGAGCCCCGGCTCTTCGACTCCCAGCAGCACCAGGTCGCCTCTGCAGGGCCGGGATGATGGATATTCCCAAGAACTTCCCAGCTCTGTGCACGGCTACCGGCCCTTCGGCCTCGGCAGGGAGTCCCCGGCCAGCCTGTATAAGGCTCCTGCAGACAGCAGGGAGATGCCCTCCTCCCTGATGGACTCCTCCCAGGAGAAGTTTTACCCAGACACGTCTTTCCAAGAGGACGAGGATTACCGAGACTTCGACTACTCTGGGCCGCCGCCCTCGGCCATGCTGAACCTGGAGAAGAAGCCGGTCAAGTCTATCCTGAAATCCAGTAAAGTCCCCGACTCTGCCGAGTACCAGCCGGTGCTGCCCAGCTACGGGCAGCGCTCGCAGGAGTTTGGCGTGAAGCCCTCCTTCCCCCCAGCCATGAGGTCCATCCTGGATCAGAGCGAGAGCTGCGACGCGCTGGCCTCGTCCCCGGGGATGTTTGGGAGCTACGGCCGCAGGGGGAAGGACTCTGCCTCCGACGGGTCCCCGTCGCCCAGCAAGAACGACGTGTTCTTCACGCCCGACTCCAACCACAGCGCCCTGCCCAAACCCGGCCTCCCACAGAAGCAATACTCGGACTCGGCCCACGCGCTTCCCCACCGCTCGCTCTTCTCTCCCCAGAACGCCCTCCCCAGCCCCGCCAGCCGCCCGCCCGCCGCGGGCGGGGACAAACCCATGGGTGCCTCCATCTCCGCCACCTCCACCATCGAGTTCAAGAACATGCTCAAAAACGCCTCCCGGAAGCCCTCCGAGGAGAAGCACTTTGGGCAGATCCCCAAGAGCGGCTCTGGTGAGGTGGGGAGCTTGTCCGGGGCTGCCAAGGGCGAGGCGCAGCCGCCGGAGGAGCACTACCGCATCGAGACCCGCGTCTCGTCCTCCTGCCTCGACCTGCCCGACAGCACCGAAGAGAAGGGGGCCCCCATCGAGACGCTGGGCTACCACAACGCCTCCAGCCGGGGCATGTCCGGGGAGCCCATCCAGACCGTGGAGTCCATCCGGGTGCTGGGCAAGGGCAGCCGGGGCCACGGGCGCGAGGGGAGCCGGGCGGGCTGGTTCGAGCTGAGCGGCAGCGGCGGCGCCTTCGACAACGGCCCCTCGGGCTCCTCGGAGCTGCCCGGCATGGGCGGCTTCCCGGCGCCCTACAAGGAGCACGTGCCGCCCTTCCCGGAGAGCGTCAACAACTTCCGAACCAACAACTTCAGCTCGGCCTTCGA